>DWAN01001447.1:0-17817 GCA_018230445.1 Heliconius hewitsoni | reverse complement strand
GTGTTAAGACACTCCGTTCCCCACTTTCTGCCGAATTCTGGAGGCATTTCGTGTTTAGTGGCAGACCTCAATGCCGCGCTTAGCCTCGATACCAGAGCGAAGAAAATGGAAATATAAATATTATAAAATAATATTTTATCTCCTCGAGTGGGGATCGAACCCACAAGCAGTCGGTTTTACTGACAAAAAAAATGTTATTGTTATCTCTATATATTTTTGAAAGATTTGAGGGTGAGGAGAGAAAAGTCTATTCTGTCAAGAAATAGCAAGGACTATGTGAAGTAAGTAATTTTAAAGGTATTAACGATATTTATAAATCTTACTTCGGGAGAAATAAAAAGAGGAGAACGGAACGTTAATTATTATGCAATGACTAATGTTTTATCATTTGTTATAATAAAAAATAAACTAAATGGAGACATAGTAACACAAGGCTTTCTCTGCCTACTTTGTCATACGGAAACTAGGCGGACGTAATGAAACAAAGCGCGGCGTTGAGTTCCACCACCAGATTTCCGCAGGGGGACCGGACGTGACTTAATACAAAATGAGTGTTTTAACTCTAAGTTCCCAGGTTTCCTTTGTCCCTGCTTTGTGTGCGAAATGCAGTGTCAAGACAAAAAAGTCTTAAGTTTAAAAAAAGAATTGATGGGTATCAATTCTCTTTCTTATGTACAAAAATATTCTTTGACACAAAATAAAATAACGTCAAAACTATTTGCACTGCCCAGAACATCTAGCCGTTTCGTTGCAACAGATTTTTAAAAGGCAAGATTGCCGAAGCAACTCTACAGCAGATTCAGTCCAGTCGTTTGTATGAAACTTTCCACATATTATTTCCCGTTTACTTCTTTGCGGTAAACACGACTTGAATGGCTCTGACAGGTTATCTAGGAACCTATTAGTGGTATTTTTTATAATAAAACTACTTTGCTTTTGTCTTTGAGAATTTAATAAATATAATATCATTTAAATATTTTGTATGATAAAGTTTTAACGTTAAATAGCATATACTAGCCTATAACTAGAGAGTACTATTCATAATATGCCGAGTCCATTCAGACATATGACGACTTCATTAATATGACCCACCATATCATTAACTCATTATAAAAAAACACAGCTTTAAGTTGCGCCACTCAATGTTGTGAAATTTGGAAGGAAAATGAAGGGCCTGCCTCTGGCTCTTCCCCGCCAAAGGGGAAAAAGCGTGAAGTTGCTTTTATTATATTTTTTTAGCTTCACCGGAACCTAGGATCTTAGTGTTAGTGTTCTCCGTTCTGGATAAGACACTTTTGTTTCTCATTTTTTGCTGGATTCTTAAAGCATTGCGTGTTGAGTGGAACTCAACGCCATACTTTACCTAGTTAGCATAGCGAGTAAAATTAAAATATGAAATATTAACTTCGTTGAGTGGATATCGAACCCACAATCTATCGCGTTTATAATCGTACGCTTGCGCTCCTGCACCACGACTTGCATCCAGTTTTATAATTTCTTTTTATTTATTAACCGTTAACGATACAATTTTTCTTACAATTTTGCCTGAGGGTGAACACGACGCTAACATCCTTTATTGATTAGATAGTTATGCCCTGCAGTCAATATTTACTATCGGATGGTTGTTTCTCTCTATTATAATCTTTCAAGACAATCACACATGTAGGACCTTTAATTGGCATGTATTGGTTTGTTTATGGGAAATGTCAAATAAATTAATTACTGAATCCGGGATCTCTCATCCATCACGCTTAGTACTAGTCATGAGATGAAGCGGATGTACTAATATAGATATAATTTTAACTTACAGTTTATTTTACGTAAGGTTAAGAATATGGTCTATTCATCGTAGTTGATTGATCCTCGGGTTAGGTATTGTCTTGGTGAAACATTCGAAGTTACCCTTTTTAATTGATGAACATTAAAATTTAAAGCATATTTGTATTGAATTAAGGAAGGAACTATTTAGTTTTTCGTGCTTGCGTTTCAAATGTAAGCTTATATGCACGTAAAAGCTTACCTTCAGCACCTCAGCTTTATCATTGATTGATTAGACAGTCAAGATCTTTAAGCTACTATCTTTGAGAATAGAGAAATTTATTGAGAGATTCTAGCTTCTCAATTCGTTGCTAAGTTCGAAGTACTGCTAAGTATACAGTCTTGATTCTTAGTGATTTGTACTGGTTTCTCAAACGAATCCTTGTTAAAGGTACTATCAGCAGCTAAACGTGTATATACTTTAAGTTCATTTCACATTCTATACGAGTGATCCCCATCCCTTTTGAGATGATGATTATTTCCGTTATCAGACAGTAATGTCTATAGAAAATGAAATAAAACTATTATATTTTTCATTCTATTTAATAATATAAAAAATAATATCGATCATGTTAATCAAAAACTATCAATCAACATTATTCAACCACTAATACACTTGAGGCAAACACCAAATCTATACGTTCAACACGAGAGCAATTGCGTAAGATAACTAAACTTTGGGACATGGCTCGTTCAGTATGGATTGTATTAGTTACGCACACTTGGACCTATTTCTCGGAGTTAAGGCTCGAAATTGATTTCTCTAATTAATTTTCTGTCGCCATAATTTATTGTTGATGAATGTGGGTCTGATTCAGATGTTTAGGGTACTTCGCAGTTATTGTTTGATATGATTAACGCTGTGGTATCGGTGATGCATAGTGTAATATGTTATTATATAGATAATACAACATCGATTTAATATTTAGTATTTTTTTTGTTTAAAAGCGTATAGCTTACGAAAATAATGAAATTTAGAAATCTGTAAACGCAATGGTTGTTGGTTCGATTCCCACCTGGAGCAATGATTTTTTTTATTTCTAAGATAAAACGTAGCATTAAGTTCCGCCACTCTTTTGGTTTATTTTTTTAGTAAATGCTTAAAAATCTTTTTGTTCTTAAGAACCCCATGAATTCATGGGGTTTCATTTCTTATGTAAGAAAAACACAGGAATAAATGTGCAAAAATTGAGAAACAAATGCTAATAGCAAATAACTCTTCTATGTTCTTTTTTAGATTGTAGGAGCAGATAGAACGATGAATGTAAGATATTTTTTCAAATTTTTAATATTCAAACAGGCAGGACTTGAACGCGCGCCTCTTGGTCTACCGTCTAAATTTTATAGGTTTCTTAAATATTTTTCAAATGACTTTTTTTATGTAACCCAGATTAATGTCACGTAAAAGAAATTTAGAATCCAAATGCATTTGAAATATTTAGTAGTACTTTTTAAGTTTTTACTACCTTTGATTACTATTTATTCTTCATCTATTATATTCTTGTTTTTAAATTCACACTGTATCCCGCACCTAGCAGGATAGGTGGAGCTGGTAAGACACTTCGTTTGCAATAAGACGCTTTCACTTTTCACTTTTCGCCGTATCCTGGAGGCTTTGCGTGTTGAGTGGCAGAACTCAATGCCGTGCTTTGCCTCGTTACCAGAGCCAGTTATTAAAAGTCATTAGGCAAAATAATAACTTATTCCACTTAATTTGAGTAATAACAAGCGTTAAACATAATGACACTAAAATGGTGTTCAGAAAATTTTATACATAAAATACGTCAATATTTTTATGTGAAAAATGAAGAGCTTCGTTTTATATTTTTTACGGCCATCCAGTTCTAGCTCGTCGTCATCAGCTTTAGCTCGTCGTGTAATAATAAATCCCACTCTGTGCTTGATATCAAGTATAATAAGTAGTATTAATATAAGTAATAGTGGAGCAAGTGAATAAAGTGGTATATTTGGGAAGTATGTTCAGTAGGGATCGTAGATTTGAGATGTTGGGTGTGGAAAGCCGTATTGCTACCGTTAAAATGGGTTAGTGGTGCCTTGACTGCATTGATGAGACGGACGTAAACCTCAGCACAGCTGCACGTTTAGCCGTACACAATGCAGTGTTCGTACCAACGCTGATATACGACAGGGAAACGTGGGTATTACAGAAGAAGAATGAATGAAAAATTATGGCCGTGCCGTGCCGTGCGATCACTTCGCAGGATATGCGGTGTCAACTTAGCTGATCAAATTTACAATGAAGAGATACACATAATGGTAGGTTGTGTGACATGAATGAAGAAGAATGCGTTCATTTGGTTTAGGGCACGTCGAACGAATGGGTGATGAAAGGACAGCAATGAAGATTTGTAAAGGAAAAATGAGCGGTAAAAGAGGTAGAGGGAGACCTCGGTTGACCTTTGAAAATACAGTATCAAAGATACTGGTGTAAGGTCACGAAAAAAGAATGAGGACTACCTGGAGGGTATATATGAAGAGGTTGGTGACAGTGGACGAGGCGAAAGAGGTATGTAGAGACCGTAATGATGAGCGCTCAATTCTTTTTGAATACCATGCTAGGGATACAGCGTGAAGCTAGTAGTAGTATGTTTAGTATCAATAAATGAGGTAGTCCTCCCTTCGAATGAAAATCGAATTCACAACTATTTCAATTAAATTCATGCTCTGTTCTACTACGCCACGATTATTACTTTTGACGTGAATACGTCTATAAATTTGCTTTCATAAGGGGGCAACCTAATGATAACAAAAGCGAAGCTTACAGTTTGGCAATAAGCGAAAACAGAGACACATCGCGCGCGGTGTAGAGGCAAGCGACGCTGTATGTAGGTCATCGAAAAGTCGTTATAGTTTGTAGTTTCTATATCTAGGGTTAAAAAATCAGTTCTATAATTTTCGCCGTGTTTCTCCTCCATACCTCTACTGTTCCCTTGTGTGAATTAAACCCACAACTTGCCGCGCTTACAGTCACACGTTTGTGCCACTGCGCCACGACTGGCCTCATTTTTAATTTCATAATTATAACTTTAATCCATTTTAAATCCCGCTCATTCGTTAAAATGTAAAAACACAGAATGGCTATGTTTATAATTAATCAAAACGTTGTAGTGAAACAGGTGGTGCCAAAATAATTAAAATCGACGCAATGACGCAATGACAACGCAATCATGTTTAAATCTGCTATTGATTTTGTATTATTAACTGTACTGGAGTGATCAAGTTACTATGGCTAAAATAGTTAGCTTTTAATTTTAAAATTGTACTAAAAGAAGCCTTTCGTGTAATAATAATAATTAAAGAATATCGTAGCGCCGGAGGATAAACGCGACGGTTGCGGATTCGATTCCTACTCGGGGGAACTAATTATTAATTGGCAATGCGAATTGAGTTTCGTCTCTCAGCGCGTAATGCTTCGTAAATTCAGCAGAAGTAAACATTTAATTTGGTCAATTTTACCAAATTTTTAATAATATTATAATTTATATCCTATGTCTTATATTCGTTTATTAATTAAAAGTCAAAACCTTTGTATTTCTCGAAATTACAGTTGACTACACAATTTAATAGAAAAATGCAAACAATTCTTTTAATATTTTAGTTACGTTCAATTATAAAGTGAAAACTAGTGCATGAGTTTATTTGGAATTGAAATTGGCATTGTCCGAATTGTTCTATATAACAGTCAATTATTTTAACACTTTGCTTTTATTTTCATTTGTTTATATCTTGACTTCAGGTTAAATGCCACTGATTGTACGATATCCTGAATTCTATAGAGATTTGTTTGTTTTTTTTTAGCTTCTCCGTATCTACATGTAGGAGAGTACGTAATGGGAACCTGGGAACCTCTTGTTAAGACACTCCGTTTCCATTAATATTCTTATAATCGCACTTCCATAATCTAATATCAAAACGTTCTATTCTTCACTATGCGCCCGAATTTAAGGCTTTATATTGAGCATCAACTCAACGCTTAAACATGTTGACATAGGATCCGCACCCGCTTTAGAAATTTGTTTTAAGTTTTAAGTAATCTTTAAGTTTTAACAAACGTACAAAAGTTCCAAAAAAATCGCGAATTTTCGTGGGCCGTTTGAACAGTTCACAGAGGCGCAGGTTCGAGTCCCGCTACCTTTACATTATTTAATATCTAGAGATATAAAATAATAAATGATACCAAAAACATTATCCAACTTGTACAGTAACAAGGATAATGTACTTAATAAATGATATAAAGCTAGACTCTTGTGAATATGTTTTCTCAAATTTACTATTCATAATCTAGTTAAACCCTAATAAATTCTCTTTATAACAAATTACGTACTTAACTTATATTATAAGGGATTTATTATTAAAATCACTTTAAATCTCTTAGCAGAAATTCAAGAATCAAACAACGTAGTAAATTTTGTAGTCAAGACAAATAACAGAGAAGTGAAGTTATTCGCAGTCAGTCAGTTCAGCGTGTGGCTGTAAAAGCGACGATAGAAGATTCTCTCTCCACTCGGAGGAATTAATCATATTTAATCTTTTTCATTTTCTAGCTCTGTAAAAAAAGATACAACGTGGCGTTAAGCTCCGCTACTCAATAAGTCGAAAATTTGGCGAAAAGTGGGGAGCGGATTGTCTCAGCATTAAGTTTCCCTTTCTCCCTGTTACTAATAAGTGAAAGAAAAAAAAACTATATAGCGGGATAAAGCGGGGATTCACCGCACGGCCGCTAGTTTCGTGGGATTCTCCGGCTTTAATATTCCCGGGATGCTCGCCCATCATAATTCCGAAACACGATATCAGCCCTCGCAAATCTTGGCTGGCGGCGTCGTCTACTGCATTTGCATGAGATGCGTGTCTCACTCCGGTTTTGGTTAATTTTAATGATAATAAACTTGTTTTATATGTACGTAGTTTGTTAATTATGCTATCGAAGTTAATTTCAGAATATATTAGTTTTAGTACTTACTTGAGATTACTTTTTAACTATTTAAGATATTGTGTTCATATGGTGTTGTAGGGTATAAGGATACATTATTTAGAGTATCGCATTCTAGCCTTCTAACGATTAAAACACTATATTTGAATAATAGAGAAGAGAATAATAGATAGAGTGAAATTTTACTAAATATTATATTAAAACCACAATGCATAAAGAACTAGAGGAGAATATATCATTTAATTGAAATGGAATTATAAACAAGACAAATGGACAAAAAGAGATTAAAAAAATACAATAGCATCAATTTTTAGTTTTATTTTTATAATTATTTTTTTAGCTTAGCGTTACATTCCACACCGGTAGCCTAGTGTTAAGACACTGTATTCAAATTTAGACATTTCCGTTCATCATTTTCCTTACGTTTTGAGTGAGAACTTTCAGTGGCGGAGATCTACGTCGCGCTTTGCCTCGTTACCAGAGCGCGAAAATGAAGATATTAAATATTTCATTTCCTCGAGTGGGAATAGAACACAGTGTTATACACACAGTTTACAGTTAGTTGCTTTCCCCAGTTGCGTCCCTGGGCCACGACTGGCCTCGTTTGTGAATAACATTATTGTAATTCCAATTTTTTTCCAAATTAAACATAAGGCCAGCACATTCTATCACGTACACGTATTTATTTTGATTGCCCACTAAGCAGAAGAGAGGGTCCAGGACGCAGTACGCACTGCCCTGACCTTTGTCCTATAATGAAGTGGCTTCAATACCCTCGGGCGTCTTTGTCAACATATTACACCCTCGATTGTTTGGTGGTGCAATTGTAAAAGATTCTTTTTAATATTATGTAATTATTACAAATTTTAAATAGTTTTAACGTTTAAAAGTTTTAACGTAGCGAGATTTGAACCCGCGACTCTTGAAAAACGTCCAAAAGCTCTGACCATTAAGTTCTCATCGAAACTCTTATACCCTTGTTACAACTTGATGAGATGCTTACAACATTAATAAAAGTGGTGGAAAAAAATATTTTTCTTGTTATGTATAATTTTTTTCTACCATACATTATTTTTATTGCGATACATCTACAAATACCGTCGTACTATGAAAACTAGATGTTCTCATTCCGCTGAACGCCTATAACTTGACATAAAAATGTCATTGCGGTGCTAATTATGGGACACAGAATGGAGTGCTTTGATTGCAGGTGACCGAGATCGTGTCACTTTGTGGTTCCCCCTACCTTCCCCTTTGACGCTAAGCGATAAAGTAAATGTTGATCATTGTTGACTTCATTGTGAACAACGGAATGGAAAATACACGAGGGCCTCTTTTTCATTGGAATCGGATGATTAATGTAAATATGAGTTGTTATGTCTGTCTGTACTCTTTTGTAGTGATGTTGTGTCGCGTGTAATGTTTATGCTTGAAATGGTATGATTTTGTATATTGTGAGGGAGAAAAATGATCTTTTCTTTTTAAAAAAATAGTAGTGACCTATCACCTACAAATACCTTCTACATTCGTTAATCTATGTGATATTTTTTCTAAATATAATTTATAGTGCTTAAACTTAAATTATTCACATTCATAATGTTTATTAAAGAGATACTTTTGCGTACTATAGTTTACTATTTTACTAAATACATTAAACCATAATTTACCAACGAAAACTATACATATTTCATGAAACATAAGGAAATGCTCAAATTCATTATTCATGGATGGGCCACAACAGTAGAACGGTGGGCCTAATCAAAGAAGGATTTTACAAATTCAATTTAATTGGGGTTCAAAGTGTTTCGTATACCCATAACTAGCTATGGGTATACGAAACGAGGTTATTGAATGAAGGTATCGTGCACACCGTGACCGAGATAGTTCTTACGAATTAATATTTAAACAAACTCCTGGTGAATGGTGCTAATTAAGAACGTGGCTTCGGGTAGCTTGTTTTGATGTATGCAGAACTGAACCGAGGGACTTTTGTACGTGGTTTTATGTTAAATTTATGTTTTCAGTGTATTTGATATGAGTGTGGTGTTAGAGCTTAGAACGTTATTAATTGAAAAGGTTGAGTCCAAACAAAACTAAATGAGATAGTCGAATTTATCCATGAACAACATATTTCATAGAATTATACAGCATAATATTGTTCTAAGTCATTGCACGTTGAGTTTCGGTCAACATTTTTGTGGTGAATTTGGACGACAAGTGAAAAATGGTGTGTCTTGACACTAGCTTCTTCTTTCTAGGTTTTCTTTTTAATTATCCAGCTATAAGCCTGATTAAGCGCCATATGCATTATAAACACTCCAACAAACGAAAACCAAATTGTTTATAAAATAGGCCATTATCAAAACCTTCTCATGTTCAGCGAAGTGGGACCTCAGTCCTCAGCCCAAAGTTACTCGCGTACCAGATGTTTTCAATTCGTTTCTGATTTAATTAAATAAAGTTTCATCGTACGACAGAGGAGCGGTATCCATTAAATATTTTGTTTGTTACACCCCCCTACAATTACAGCTTAGGATGTGACGTTTCAATTTCGGAGGAAGCCAAAAGTAATTTAGCGTCGTTGATTTGAGACCGCGGACTTGAGGTATTTACAATTATCAAGTTCAGCCCTGACGTTTGTTTAACGCTGTGTTAGTATATAGTGTTGTACTGTAGAGTGTACGTACTCGTAGTAGAGAAACTTTGGAATAGTTCCAATAGTTTTATGTAATTGGCTTACGTTTTGGGTATATTGATTGATATGTAAAATGTTTTGTTAAGTATATTCGATTTAGTTCAGAGTTAACTTGGAGAATGTAATTTAAACGTCATATAGACGGCTGTGAGTTCGATTCTCACTCAGGGAATTAAATGTTGAATATTTTTAATTTGTCCATCTGGTAACGGAACACACATATATATATATATATATATATATATATATATATATATATGTAATTAATTATTTATACATTCTTAAGGTGAATGGTTTTTTATAATAATAGATACATATAATTTGTCTTAAAAACGCCAGAGTTTCTCCAAAATTCATACATATAAAAGGAATGGGAGAATGAATTATCATTCCCTTATTAGACAAAGCTCATACAATATCTCGAAAATTTAGTGGAAATTGGAAAACGGAGTGCCTGAGCATAGGTTTCCTCTGCCCACCGCCAAACAAAATAAAACAGAAACATATTCAATACACCAAAACCGCAAGTTATACATTTTCATATCAAAACAACGTTAATGCTGCCGGCAGTCTCCAGGTCCACAGAATCTGCATCGGTAAGTCGGTCAAGCATGTTGATTGCTGGCTCGGACATGTTTAAGCGGTCGTTCCAGTTGCTATAGGACCTAGTATACTAGAGTGTTTCGATTCCCTCTCACAAGTACTTGGCTACAATATTTTCGTTTCCGTATTTTGAAATCGTGTTGTGAGGCTCGTGTATTTTACGCGAGGTTTATTGTTTATTTTAAATGTGCTTTTGAGTTAGTTATGATCTGAAAGAATATATTCTAAAGAGATTTTATTATTTTTGTTTTTGTTTTGTTTGTCATGTTTTACTTTTAGAATTTCAACTAAAGCTATATTTTTATATTAGTTGTAGCGCGGTGTAAGTATGATCTAAAATGGTAACATTTGAATAATTATCTTTATATAATTTTCTATGGCAAAAATATATTTTTGTCAGAAGACACGTGTGTTCTGATAAAACATAAATATATAGTTTATCCCTATAAAACCATTTTTGTTCAAACTTACATAAAGTGCTTATAACAATTTTTAACTCAACATAATAACATAAGTGCCTAAAAAGAAAGATCTCGCTCCACCCAACTTGGTCTTTAATTTATTTAATAAAACTACACATATATATCAAGAAGTTAGTAAAACTTAACGGTAAAGGAGCTGCATTTTTAACTTGTTCAAGTACATAATTTCTGTTTGCAATTCATTTTGTGTTGCAAGATGAAGTGGAGCGCCTCGAGGTAACTTATGTCTCAGTGCTGTGTACTTTCCGAAGCAATCGTGTGGTATAATATAAATATTGCTATTTTAAATATATAGTATACAAATGTATCATCGGGACCGTCGTGGCGTAATTGAAAACGCGACGATGTGGTTTCTATTTCTATTTGAGGGAATGGATTATTTCCTTTTCCTCATTTTGGTAAGAAATTAAAGCGTTAGACGTTAAGTAAGTTCTATGACTTAATATGCAATATCGAAAAATTGAGAGGAGAATGAGGTATAGTGTCTAATCACTAGGTCCCCTCTGTCCATCCTGCTATGCGGGATGCAGGATATAGATAGCGTGAAGCTAAAAAAAACCTATAAACCTATAACAGGCCCATCTAAAAATCATTTGAAAAATATTCCTTTTCATATGTTTTTTGTTCAGCACAGATTGGTATAGGGAAATAACAAGCAATTGCATTCATAGCCGTTTATACCGCCTAGTCTATTAGAATTCATCACGGTCCCGTAGCTCCTCTTGCAGTTTTAGAAGATTTTCGATATTTTTTTCCTAAATATTTTTTACGTAGGATGGAACAATCAATCGTATAGCTCAGCATCCCAGGGCCCCCAGATATATATTAAGCGTCTGCTAAAATGACGTAGCTCTGAGGGCCCTGGGATCTTAGTTTACTATTATATATTATTAATTATTCTTTTAGTATAATGATTGATGTCTTCGGTATTGAAGCTAAGAAAGTGAGTCATTAAATTGCAGGGTAGATGATGTGGAAAATATTTTAATCTTATAGTTTCGGCGATATCTTCTTAGCCGGCAGTCATGCTAACTTGACCGCAGGGATCGCTAGTGACGTTAATTTAAAAATAAAAAGAATTTTAATGCAGAATAAAAATAATATTATATTTTCATCGTAATAGCTAGGTTCTTTATTAAAAGTGTTGCTTCATAAAGTTCTTAGTCGTAAGTAGGATCTTAATGTTTATTGCTAGAGACGTAACCGACGTAATGTCATACGACGCATTACACTCATTGTAAGTGCAAACTAATGCTGAAGTAGTTACAAAGTTATAAAATTAAAGTAGTACTTTATATAAGGATTTTCTTTAATACATAAGTTGTTTTATTCTAGCTTCACCCCGTATTCTGCTATGTGTGGATAGTAAACAGAGGAAACATGGGATCCTAGTGTTAGTACACTCTGTTCCTATTAAGATTTTTTTCACTTTCATTTTCTACTTTCCGCCGATTTCTGGAAGCATTACGTGTTGAGTGGCGGAACTCAACGCCGCGCTTTGCCTCGTCACCAGAGCTAGGAAACGTAGTCTGCGATCGCAGAATACCGCCCAAGCTTAGGGGGCTTATATAATACATCAATAATGCTGGCCAGCATCATCTCGGCACACTCAGAAGCTTCACGTCACTGAAATGAAGATGCTGAGGTAGATATCTTTATCATAATAGCTAGGTTCTTTATTAACGCGGTCTGATTGCATTCGGAGTAGTCTTGGGCTCCGTGACGTAGCGTATAAGCTTCGAGAGTGTCGCCTAAGATGGTATGGTCACGGTGCATGTTTGTCCCTGGAGTGAGATCTCCCGGAAACCTAATAAAGCGCTGGTTAGACGTGATGACGCGGGATAAAAGAGCCAAGGGGCTAATCACTGAGGATATCAAATATCGTGCAAAGTGGAGTAGGTGGAGTATTAGCTGTATCCCGAATATGGCAGGACTACACTAATTAAGTTTATTCCTCCGAGTGGAAATCCAACTGACAATCCAGGCGCTTAGTTACACGTTGCACCACGACGAGGGCTTTAAAAATATTGACGAAGAGAAAACAAAACAAAACACCACAAAACATAAATTTGTTTCCGCTCAATTTGAGTAATACTGCAATACCTAGAACGTCCCACCTTTTAAAATGGCTAGCTCTAAGTATCTTCATTTTTATTATAACGCCAGTTGCAACGGTCGTTACGAGCCCGGCGGCATCGCGTCGCATTATGGGAGTTGCAAAGTGAGGAGGGATGGAGGGATGGAGGGATGTTAGTGCACTGTAATGATCACTTTATTTTAGAAATGGCAAAAGTGAGGAATATGGGTGGAGGTAGATGTACGAGTATGTTGTGCATGCAAAGTTTAGTTATAAAGGTTGAATTAAGATTTATTGTTTTTGTAAAATGTGGTGTGATGTTCTTGATTGAACAGATTTTTTTTGGGTATTTAGACTGTGATTTGTATCCCGCATTTTAGCATTGTAGACTGAACCTAGAGTTAAGATACTCCACTGCTCCGTGAATATACCAATTTTAGAGGAATTGCGTTTTGATTGGCGGAACTTAACGCAGCGCTTTCTCTTGTTACGAGAGCGTTTAAATAAAAATGTCTTATATAGAACTACAAGCTTGCTGTTTGTCTCTTAAGAAATACAATTTCAAAAAAATGGACTTTTATTTTATTTCATAGTAATATCCAATAATGACAATACGAGCTATAAAAGATAATTTGATTTTGATTTACAAATAATGAGCTTTCAGTTTTCCTTATAGTCGCTATCTTTATAACTACTGTTACTATAAGACTTCAATTTGTAAAAGTTTATACTTTACAATTTTGCTTTAACATCTGAGCAGATTTTGATGAAATTTAGTATACATATAGGTAGTTTATAGCGTGGATCATTTTAAACGACTACGTCGATATAACTTAACATAATCGTGGTGCAGCGATACAACGTCTGACTGTAAACGCGAAGATTGTGGGCTCGATCGGGGAAATGAGTTATTTTTATTTTCTCGTTCTAGTATCAACGGTGATTTCCGTCACTCAATAAATAATGTTTCGAGAATAAGACGGTGTGTGGGAAACATAGTGTCTCAACACTAGGCTGACTACCCTGCTAGGTGTAAAGCTTGAGGGTAAAAAGACTTAAATTTTTTTATTTTTTATTATTTTACTAGTATATTTGAAATATAAAGGAATCTACTTCCATACTCTGCAAAGCAAATTCTTACAATATGGGTCGCATGTTCAATAAAGTGCAAAATAGTCAACTTTAAAGCCTATAATGCAGGTGGGATCTTCGATTTTATTACGTCGTTATACTGCTCGTTACATTTTCTCATGTCACATTACGCTGTGTGTTAGCCTTAGCTTTTATATTTGTATTTCTATGAAAGTTTGATCCCTGTTAGAGGACTCCGTGTTTTTATTTTAGCATTTTTAAATAGGTGACATCGTGGCGCTGCAAAGCATGTAACTGCTAAACGTAGCTTATGGGTTCGATGCCTATTTGGGGGAATGGTTTTATTCTTCGCTTTGGTAACAAAATAAAGCGCGACGCTTACAACAATATCACTCATGCAATGTCTGGAAAACTGGGTTTAAATTAGAAAACAGAGAGTTTTATCACTAAATCCCCTTTGCCTACCCATTTACGGGTATTTGCAATTTTGGGGATTAGTATACATGGGTTTATTACTGAAGCTAAGAGAGATTAACGCACAATGACGCTAGAAAATATTTACACACTTTACAAACATGTACTACACGTATAAAAATTTTGTGAGGTCTGTCGTGGCGCAGTGGCACAAGCGTGTGATTACTGTAAACGCGACAGATTGTGGTTTCGATTCCCTCTCGAGAAAATGAAATATTTTCATTTATTCGCTCTATTGTCGAGGCAAAAGCGCGGCGTTGAGTTCTGCCACTCAACATGCAGTGCCTCCAGAATTCAATTCCTATCATGGCAAACAGGACAATGTATGACTAAGCGATGATTGCAAAGTTTCCACTCGGAAAAATTATATTTTTCAATTAATTTCATCGAGTAGCTATCGAACCCACAACTACAACCGCCATTACCGTCCTTACCACTTTACTCTCAAAACTAATATAAAGTTCATACAACCCTCACATTCAAGATTTCTCAAGCAAACACGCTTAACTAGTGGCGTGCTCAAAGACCGTGTCATTATACAATTACGCGGAGACACAGTCGCTAGTCGCTGCCCATGTTTGTGCAATGGCAAGACGTTACCAAAGATTGCACTTCTTTGACTGTACGACAAAGATTATTTTGTAGAAATTTTTTGATAAATATGGATGTTTTTTTATATATATTTTTTACTTTAAGTTTTTTGGCGTGGTAAGAACATAGATCCTACTGAGCTGAGCGAAGCGAAGCTCTTACCGGTCAAAAGTGTGTTTCGTTGTAATGCAGTAGAGTTAGAAGGAGTACCTCCTCGACCGATAAACCTACAGTTTTGAAATTTTGCATGAACGTTGTGGGCGACACGGTCCCAGCGAAGTAGTTTGGTGATAATAGTAATTGTAGAGTTAAGCTGTTGAACGTTTTCAAATAGAATATGTCAGTTTTAAGGAGCCATTTTATTTTAAGTATCTCTTACTTTTTGTAATTGCATTGCGCAACATAGCATGCGGCGGGTCCTAGTATCTATATAGTAGATACAGCCCGTATTGCCGCGATTGGATTGGTTAGATCATCAGCAACTGTCTGAGGGGATCCCCAAAGTACTTATAATTCACATTAAGAATTGGCCATGGAATCTTATTTTTTTCTTAATACTAAGTCTTTATTGCTTACTTCGTAAAACAAATCATTTTTATCAGCTTCACGTGAAAGACATTTCGTTCTCGAATTTTCCGTCCAAATTCCAAACGTTGCATTCTGAGTAATGGAGCTCAACGCTTTTGTTGTAGCCAGAAATTCAGAATAAAATATTTTCGTCCCCAGTGGAAATCGAACCCAACTCTTTGTCCAGTCAAACTCTGCCCCTGTTAATTATTTAACGGATCTATCCAATTCAATACTCTTTGGTATCGAAACATTTCACGGAGCACGGAGCATGACGCCCAGCAATATTCCTTCTCAAACTTGAAGCTTTACAAATTTGCAATTACCTAATAATTGTTCCTTAATACAAGAGTGTTCGGTTCAATTTCGTTTGACATTTTCAGTTTTACTTTTGCAAGTTCACTTCAGTACTAGTTTGACATTTTCGAATTGATAACATCTTTGCTGTGCACGCGATTAGGTAGTTCCATTACGTGTATAACGTATACGATTTTGTTAGTTTGGGGAAAAACATAGTTTTAGGGTTCCCTACGGAGGCAGACAGTATTTAAAGGTAGAAAATTGTAGCTTAAACGTCCATTTTACTTTCACGCTTTTTCCCACTTAGCAAGATAGGAAGAGTGAAATTAGTGTTAAGACACTCCATTAGAAACGGAGTATTTTATAACTACGAATTCCGGGGCATTAGTCCCAGAAATAATATATTGCTATGTAAGGATAAAGGGGGGATATATTCTATCCATAACTATCGAGTTTACAGTTACGCACCTGGGAACCTGGGAAGTATTAAGACACTTCGTTACCATTAGGACACTTCCGTTCACCATTTTCCCCCGAATTATAGAGGCGCGCGTGTTATGTAGCGGAACTCAAGTTCAATGGAAACATTAAATAATTTCTTTCTTTCTTTTACAAAGCGAACCAACAACCTATCTCGTTCACAGTCGCGCGGTTATGCCCCTGCCCCACGGCTGACCTCCATTGTTCATATAACAATATTCTCAATTTGTTGTACATTAATTAACATATATTCCATTTATACAATATCGAACTTGTTTATCTTCTATCTTTTGTGGAATCCTAAAACAACATCTAGATTTCAGTCTAGGTTTATTTTGTAACCAACTTTATTCTATAGCATTTACGAAATCCAGCGCCAACAGAAGTTTTCTCATTAGAATCAAGCTTATAATTTATGTTTTACTCAGTAACCCTGCGGCGTTACGTAAATATTGTAAAATTTATAGCTTCAAAAATTAATATAAATGCTATTTAATTATACACTCCGAGTTTAATACTGGTGGAACTTTTGTAATATTTAACATTTTGTTCTAAATTTACTGTGGCGACTCAATTAACGTCTCAATTTTCATATAGTTGAATAGTTTTCCTTTTTTTAGCTTTACGTTGAGTCCCGCTCAAAGCGGATTAGGCAGAGTGAACCTAGTGTTTAGACAGTCGTTCTCATTTAAGACATTCCGTTTCCCACTTGCCGCCGTGTTAAATGGCAGAATTCAACGCCGCATATTGCCTCGCTACCGTGGCCAGGAGTCGGGACTCGAGTAAGAATCGAACCCTCAACTTTCGCGTTTATAGTCGCACGCTGGAGCCCCTGCTTCAGGAAAGCCTCAAGTTAGATAATTTAATATGTATATTTTTTGACATCACTCTCGATGTGCAGTCCACTATCGTCTATTTTCCTATTTTTACTTTACTTTGTCTCTACAAACTAGGGAAATATCCTTAATTTAATAGGTACAAATATATTACGAGTTACATTTGAATTATCTCAGTATTTTTTTTAGCTGTATCTCACATAGAGCAAAGTAGGTAGATAGAACCTACTGTTAAGGCACTTTGTTCTCGACGCACTGTCCAATTTTTTCAATTTTGTATTAAAAAAAGAATTAAATATATAAAAAAATCTTTTTTTAAAGTGATCATTACTGTGTTACAACACTAAGTTTCCCTTCTATTTTCTCTCAATATACAATTTTGTTTCAATTTTAATAGAGGCTGTCATCACCGGGCTATTTGCGAAGCTTCCATAATGACTTCACTGTTAACTGTATATATTTTATTCAAGCCGAATTGAACCTTGTACCCATGTAACAGAGTTAAAAATACGTGGATTTATATTAATTTGTAATTTCAAAATGCACGCTAAAGTGCAATAGTAACGTTCGAAGTAAAATTTTGACAATTTGCTTGTAGCGTCCGCTGTGGTCGTTTATTTAATTCATTTTATATTAGGGATTAACTTTATTTTTTTGTTTTCACGCTGTATCCTTCATATAGCAAGGTAGGCAGAGGAAAGCTGGTGTTAAGAGACAGCTCTTGCCCAATTTTCGAGGCATTGCCTGTTGATCATTAGAACTTAACGCCGCGCTTTGTCTTGTTAGCAGAAAGAGTAAATCCCACCCAAAACAAAAATGTGAAAGGCTGCCAAGTTCGATAATATGGGAAT
>DWAN01001446.1:0-17817 GCA_018230445.1 Heliconius hewitsoni | reverse complement strand
TATTGTGTACTTTTTACGTGATGCGTGTTCACATAAACAGACAAACAGACAAAAATTCCAAAAATGTTGGAAATGAATTCTGTTAATTATCCTTTAACACCCTGGGTATTTTTTTTTCAAATATTTTCAATTTTCGAAAACGACTTTTCTACAGATTTATTATAAGTATAGATATTACAGTTTACAGTTATGGCACCCTAAAAGATTATTAGTGGCATTTAACACCGTAATTGAACCAAAAACAATGATTTTTAAAAATTATCTCTGTTTATCTGTACGCTTGTTCACGCTTCTCCTAAAAAGGGGTTAGCCGATGTATAATTACGGTATATATATTGTTTTTAAAATGATATTATTATTAGAAAACGAAAGTAACGCAGATTAATTACTTAATAGTTCAAACGGGCGAAGCTGCGAGCAGGTCGCTAGTATACATAATTACATATATTACAAATATTTTACTTGATTACAAATGTATATTTTTTGTTGGCTATTCTGGCACTGTTCGTACTGCATGTGCCTGTGCGACTCATCGCTACTTCAGCTTGAGGGCTGCCTTATCAAACGTTGAAAGAGATTCTTATACATTTTCTAAATAAATAAAAAACAGGTTATTTTAACCTTTTTGTTACAGAATAAGATATTTATTTATTAGGCTCTTAATAGCCTAATTGGTAAAAGTACCAAAGGAAAAAGAACATCGCTTTCAGATGATTGTGTGTGCACTTTCTATATTCTATTAATAAACAATAGATTAAATAACATAATATTCCATTTCATATTTAAGGGTAGTGACAGGACAGGACAGGACAGGATTGCGCCTCGTCAAACATGGTAGGGTCTTCCATCTTCAGATAAGCGAAGGGTTTTTGGAAGAAAGTGGATATATTAATTCCAGTAATTGGGTTCCTGTGCAAAAATTTGACATAACAGAAAATGGAATTTGCAACGGCCTTGACTATCACAAGTTAACGTATGAAAATAGAGCGATCAATTTGGGTGCTGTGGACTCGTCTGCAAATCATGTTTTAACTGGTGTTAGGTAAGTTGTTGTTAATATAACAAATCTATTTTACAAGGTTACATTTGACTTGTCGTGTGTTAGTATATATGAAATCTTATAAGCTCAATTTGACCCACTTCGTAGTGTCCGACCTAGCTGAAATTTAAATAACGATAACAATTCTGATGATAATCAATAAAATTACAGACAATCTACTGTGAAATAAACTTATAAGTTCATTCAAATAGGTAATCTCAATGACATAAAATAGCATTAACAAGAAATATATTATAACAACATACTGTTATGTTCTTCTAAAAACAGACAAATTAAAATCGTCTAATGTTGTCGATTTGAGGCAAACACGTTTCTTTTTCGAAGGCGATTTAAAATTGTGTTATTTATTTCTTATTTATTTGTTGATGCTATTTTTTGATGGGACGTTAATGAGTGACAAAAGACAATTGTAATTACAGTTATTGGTATGTGTGTGTTTATGAGTTCATATTAAGAGTAGATGGAATCTATATATAATCAATATTATTATTATTTTAAAATGGCCGCCTACGCCGCACTTTGTTTCGAACCCACAACCAGTCGCGTTTACAGAGACAGATTGTGCCCCTGCGCCACGACTGGCCTCTAATAACATATGTAACTAATTTTAAAACTGTACTTAAGGATGATTATAATTATTTTACAAAAAATAATTTGAATCCTATTCCAACTCAATTATTTAATAATTAAGGCTGTTTCTAAAGGAGTAAATTAAATTATTCGCTGACATCAGCACTTTAACAGAGTTTTAAACTAAATATTACAAAATAAGTAGATTTAATAAATAATTAACTATATGTATCAAAGCTCAAAGTATATTATTATAAATATCAAGTATCAACATTAGTCGTATTTTTTAACTCAAAACAATCAAAAATCCTTATAGAAATTACGATAATATAATAAAAAATCATATTATAATTATTAAGTAATAAAAATCATATTAGGAGTCATTATAGTTGTCATTCAATTCTATTTTTTAAATAAATAATCAAGCTATTACATTCAATTATGAACAATATATTACTCTTGATCCACTTCCTGATGTCATGTCAGTTATCACATAATAAGGACATACCGTAGTTGATATTGCCGAAATACCTTCAGTAACGCTTGCTTATAAATTTAAATTGATGAGAAGCACACGAGCAATCCAATATATGTGGGTTCAACCTATTTTGAATGGATTTTAAGTATGTTAAGAAGTGTTAGAAGACCATTTCATATATGAAAAACAAAACTTTTTTTTTTTCTCTAATAATATTTATAGAAATAAGTATGTTAAATAATATTAGTTAATAAAAAAAAATAATGCATGTTTAGTTATGGTGCTAAATAGATGTAACACTACCATTTTTAGAAAATAATAAAGTATTTTTATATCCATTTTTTTTATAGTTTTAACATCTACCTCGTATAGCAAGTTAGGCATATTTTTTTATTTTACCAGGTTCATGCTTTTTTTCATAGCAACGATAGAGAACCTAGTTAGTACTCAGTCCCTTAGTCAGTTTTTTAGGTGCTGAATCACTACGCCATGACGGTCGTATCCTTCTCTCTGTAAATTAAACCTTATTTATTTTTAGTTTTTAATATAATATATGTATGGTTTCTAGTATCCCCAAGTTCAGACCAAAACAAAAACAGAAACACAATAAAAATGCTAATTAAATATCAACAAGTTTAATTATTGATTATATACAAGAACAATAACAATTTACACGCGCCGACACGACATCGACACGACCCGACATCGCGTCCTACAGCTTAAATATAAAGTAAACAAAGCTTGGTATAGCATCAGTCGTATCACAATATCGTAAATAACTCATAAAACTTCAAACTAAATACAAATCATTAAACAAAAGTAAACACTGTAGAAACGACTTGATATTGTAAAAAAAATACGATACCTATACAAACACTAAATAAATCATATACAGACTAATATTATATACGCACGTGTATTGTATTTACGAAACTGATATTAAACGGGTTAACATGAGAAATCACGCCTTAAAAATGAAAATAACCAAAATCATCATAAAATTTTAAAACGGTACTTTCCAAAAAAATATATTTATAAGATAAGTAACCGATATTTTTTATTAGGTTACTTCCACTGTAAGTGCGATATGTCACTGTTGTATATAAATGTTGTTTATTTACTGATACATCACTATTATAATAATTTATGTAACTTAACACTTGTCAAATAAAAAGTCACTCCTGAATTATTTTTTAGATAATAATCATAAACCAAAAACTCATAATTTATATTAAAAAAAAATTAGAATCATTTTATTAGACAATGGAACTGTTATAATTATAGATAACAATAGATAATCTATTTGTCCATTGCATTGTCATAAGTATACGAGACTATTTATTAAAATTTAATTACCCAATTTTTTTTTTATTTATTTATTTATTAATGTATTATTATTTATGTATTTACGCACTTGTATTTGTAATGTTACATGTATACGTTTAAAGCAACAAGGCCACGAAAATTGCACGTACAGTGAACTATGACTATAGAACGTATATAAGATTACAAAAAAAATATATAAAAAGCATATAATATAATCGGCGAAATCATTAAATTCCGCCATTTTCGTCCCAGATTGGGGAATAATTTAAGGTGTACTATCTAATTTACGTGTTCACAGCCTGACTCGTATTTACAGTAGCGTCGCCGCGTCGCTATATAAAAAAAAAATTGAAAATTATAAATATATACAAATATAATAAACTAAATTCTATATCACACGCATATAGTGGATACGCAGAAAAAACCTAATGAAAACTATTAAGACTCTCCGTCCAATTCTGATATACTGCGAGTTGAGTGGCGGAACTCAACGCCGCGCTTTGTCTTTTTACCGGTAGCGGGGAAAAGCAATTCATTCCCCCGCTACTGGCAAGAAGAAAAAGGGGGGAAAGGGCGGCGATGAGTGGGAATCGAACCCCCAAACGACGCGGTCACAGCCAGACGGCCACAATATCATTATTTTATTATACAACAATAAAATTAATGTGTTAGTGTTATTACTATGAATTTTATTGCTTAAAATATTTTAATGTAGTTTATATATGAATAGGCGACACGGGGACTTCACGGGAAGTAGCAGACCTACGTCCATACATCTATCTACATACAAAGGGATAAACTTGTAACACGTCAACAGATCTAACACGCCAATATACAGTATGGTCAACGAGTCATGGCCGCTCTGAAGTTAGCTGTAGATAGATAGATGACTGTGCACATTTGATTTTAGGGATTTCCTCACTTTTGATTATATTCTTCCCGAGTGCACGATACGCAAAGTTCAGAAAGCCTAACTAACTTCAGGGCGGACGCTCCTCGTGGAGCATACTGTAATTATTAACTTAATTTATACACGCGTATTATAAATATATTTTTTTACATATAATTGTCAAGTTTGAGCGAATTGTCACCAGCTTGCCCAAGCGAGGCTTTTTTTATATTTGGTCTCAGTTGTGATATAAACGAAGTTATTAATGTTTTAACACTTAAGTCAGCTTCACGCTTTATCCCGCATATAGCAGGGTAGGCGAAGGAAACTTAGTGTTAACACACTCCGTTCCTCACGGACCATCCAAATTACGCGCGTACAGTCCATTTATATCAAAACTGAGTTCATATATAATTATTTTTTAATAAAAAACTAGCACTGGACTATATTTCTCTAGCTACGTCTAAATTTATTGCTACGTTTCATAGTATATTTGTTATATAGAATAAATTCAATTAATTACAAAATTTTTTGACGACATTTTTAATGCAGGTAAGTTTTATAAGAAACGTATTACAATTTCGCTTGGAGATGATTTCTATACAAATGTTACTTTGTAAGCGTGTGTATGTCATAGAGTTTGTATGACATATTACATCATACAGCTGTCGTTTGAATGTATGTGTATATATGTATAGATCCAGGCGCTGCTACCGTGCTTTCATTGCTCGTATTTCCTGGCGGCACGACCACTGTAATAGAAATTAAATAATTTTAGCCCTTTTTTGAATAATTTTATCTGATTTAACTTTGATTTTTTTAAATAATACATTACCCTGAATGGGGATTGAAAATATTAATGAATTATTCTGTCATATTTGTTTTATATTTCCATGCTCTGGTGTCGAAGCAAAAGTGCGCGTTAAGTTTCGCCACTCAACATGCAATGCCTCCAAAATTCGGCGGAATGTGAAGAATCTTAACACTAGGTTCCCTCTGCCTACCCTGCTGTGTGCGCGTTACAGTCATTTGTTTGTGAGACTGCATCACGACGACCTCTAAATAATTTAAGCATAAGAAAAATATGCAATATATATATTATAGTTTTATTATAGTGATATAGTAATATTTTTATTTTGAAATTTATGAGTAAGAGATACCGCGAAAAAAAAAAAATAAAAAAAATATGTACAGTTCCCCAGCAATATAGTCTAAACTTCTAAAGGAAACTCAGTGTTTTAAGATAATCCGTTGCCCCAATATACGGTCAAACGAGACATTGTGGTAAGTGGCAGAACCCAACGCCACGAGTTAAAAAATATAAAATAAAACTAAGCCTAATTAATACATATTTATATAAGAAATATACAAACATCTCAGAGTGAGTCACGGTGCCAGACCCACGTCCTTTTAGTATGGTCGAAGCGATGCGCCAACCACTGCGACTGCAACAACTCTAACCGATCACGACTCAGATACAACGGTTTCCCTCGCTTCAAATCCCTGTCCTCCTCATCATAATCGTCCAAATACAGCGAACCCCACAAACAGGCTCTTCGACCTCTTATGACTATTATGTAAGTAGAAGTCACTACTAGGAAGATCCCTGTACCACCGCCGCAGTCGGTTGCGTGTTGCACTGCCTCTGCCACTTGGTGATGTCTGCAACACGGCTGCTTGAGGCAGACCAGAGTACCACAGAGGAGGCAGACAGAGGCTTCTTTGGGCACAGCGCCACACTGGAGGCAGACTCGTTCGTGGTAGTAGGTGAAGAGGCGGTCGTAGTCACGTGGGAGAGCGAGGAGTGTTGGTTGGGCCCATGATGTATGAAACGTGCGTATCACGCGTTGCACTGCAAGTGCTGCACCTGCTACTGCTGTTGATAATTGCCGCGCCCAGGACACAGCAGCAGCAGCGGCACCGGGCGGCAGTGCTCTGTCTGCCGTTATCCCAACTCCTTCAGTTTCTCCCTCGTCGACCAATTCAAGATAATGTAGTAGACTGGAGAATTCTTCGTGCTCGGTAGCGATGACCGGTAGCTCGCCGCCGTATATGTGTTTTCGGAGTAAGGCCGATATTCTTAGGAACGGCAGCACTAGCTCTTGCACCTGAAAGAATAAAAGGAAATGTTTATTTATTTATACATAAGAAACAAAATCGAAGACAAGATTGAAAATATAATAAGTAAAGATGGATTTATGGTCCAACAGAACAAAACTTAACATTTTTAAATAATACCTGAATTAAATAACACCAACTACTCACTATTGGTACATAGCAGTGGACTTACAGACGTGTCTAACTAATTCATTTGGACCATACTTCATATTAGAATATATCATTGCTGTCTAAAGTCGGCAATGTTTCTTCATTGGTCGCCATAGCCAACATATTGTGTCCACACAACGACACAGTCAACAGTTACTCCTTCTATTAACCCCGGAGTCGTCTTAGGGACCTAGATTAGTAATGCGTTACAGTAAATAATTATACAAAACGTACCTGGTAAGAGTAATGTGCAGGTTGATTAATGACTGTGAATATTAAGAACATCTAACTCCGAGGCGAAAGAGGTGTGGAGAGTATGGCTCCACCGATTGGGATAGAAAGTGAAGTTAAAGGTAACATAGCACAATATTTATGTTCGGCACAGATCCTTCACCGGCCGTTTTAGTGACATCCTCCAACTGACGGTGTACTGAGTTTGATTACTTAGTTGTTAGGAGTAAATAATAATACAAAAAAAATCCTACCTCCATTTCAAGAGTATACATGTCGGGCAGGTTGTCCTCAGTGATCGCCAAAGCGTCATCTTGCAACAGATGGTGTCCAGCTAACGCGGTCAGTAGTAATCTTGCAGCTTGAGCCAAGCCCGAGTTGTCTTGCGGATTCAAGTGTAGCACCGTGGTGAGGACGCCATTTGCGCATTGTTGGTTGACGATTTGGTAGTATGTTAGTGCGTACAGCGCTTGGATTATACAGGTGAAGTATTCTGAGGAATCACATTAAGCAAATAAGTAAAAAAAATTTTGAGGCATAAGCGTGGGACTGTAAAAGCGACGGTTCTGGGTTCGACTTCCACTCGGGGGACTGAGTCATTTATTATTTTTATTTCCTTGCTCTAGTAACAAGTCATAGCGCGGCATTGAGTTCCTCAAAACACAATGCCTGAATTCGGTGGAAAATAGGAAAATTAAGTGTCTTGATGGGAAATCGTTAACTGGGTTTCCAGTTCTCCTCTGTATACTCTATTACGTGCAGGGTTTTTTGTAGCTTTACTATGCACCACATATTGCTATTTATTGTTTGTGAGTATTGTGGCTACTATACAAATCTTGACTGGCTTATAAAAATCAACACTTACGTATATCCATATGGGGCGGTGATTGTGGCGCCAGCAGCAAGAAATGCATCAACAGTGCTGCAGGATCACGCAGCAACATCGGCACTAGGCGTGCTGGGGGTGCCGGCGAGCACACAGGACTGGTGGCATCAGTGGAACTAGCACTGGCGTCATCAGCGGCACTGGAACTGGTATCTGAGGCAGTCGAGGCACTGGTCGGTACTAAGGCTCGCCAGGTACTGGCCGCGCCGAGGCGGGTGCCCGCTGTGTGGGTGAGAGCTATGGCGTGTGCTCCGGCTACTGCTATTAGTGGTACTGTAAACAAGTCAATAATTTATGTTTAAATTTTCAAAATTATTTATTTGGTTTTGTTTTTGTGGTATATCTCACATATAGCAAGGAAGGTAGAGGAAACCTGGGAGTCTAGTGTTAATTTTCCACCCAATTTTGGAGGCATTGTGTGGACCATTAAGGTCCCGCCTCGCCTCGTGCGTGTTGCATACACGTAACGACGATGTAACGACGACTTTTGTCTCGATATTAGTAAAAATATTAAATTTTGATTTGATTTTACCAATAAAAAAATAAAAATTCTCATAGCAAGACTATTTAGTAGTAGTTGAATTATTAACTTTTATATTGTGTGTCAGAGTTCAAATTCATTATGAGAGTGGAAAATGTAAATAAATGAAATATAGGTAACATAAGTTAGATTAAGGATAAAACCGACACTTAAGCAATTTCTAAAGACAAATACCAATGCAATCGTCGCGCGGCTTGTAGCGGGGCGCGGGCTGCGTGAGCAGCGTGCCGCCGCGCTGCACCAGCTCGCACTCCAGGTTTGTGCGCACCAGCGACGCCACGAACGTGAAGATGGCAGCCGGCGACGAGCCGTAGCGCTGCTTCAGCTTGCCGCCCGCCGTCGCCGTCATGTCCTCCATGGCCTTGCCCATGGCCTCCGACAGGCGGCTGGGCGGCGGCGGCGCGTGCCGGCGCTGCAGCAGCTCCAGCACCTGCGCGGCGCGCTCGGCGAAGGCGGGCGGCGCGGGCGGTGCGGGGGAGGGCGCGGGTGGCGGTGCCAGCGGCAGCACCGAGTTGGCGAGCTGGCGGCACAGCGGGCACAGGAACTCGCCGCGCTCCACGTGCAGGTTGTGCGGCCGCTGCGGCGCGGCCAGCGAGTGCATGTAGGCGCGCAGGCAGCGCAGGTGCAGGTGGTGGCCGCAGGACTGCGCCGCCACGCCGCCCTCCCAGCCCACGGACACGGACAGCACCCAGGAGTCACGGTCGAAGTGCTGGTGCAGCTCGTCGTGCAGGCGGTAGTGGTGCGCGGCGGCCGTGGAGCGGTGGTGTGTGGCAAGGCGCGCGCGCTCGGTCTCGCCGAGGGGCAGGCGCGGCGGGGGCCCACTGCTGCGACGACGGTGGCCGAGCACGGAGGTGGACTGCAGCAGCACGACGAGGCCGATGGGGTCGGCGCGGTCGGCGGGCGCGGCGGTGTTGCAGATGACGCAGGCGTAGTCGCGCTGCGGCTCGGCGTCCAGCTGCATGTCGTCGGGCGGCGCGCCGGCCATGGCGGCCAGGAACTGCTGCTGGCGGCGCGCGAACTCGCGCATGAGCTGCTGCTGGCGCTCGCGCGCGCGGCGGGCGCGCTCGTCGCGCTCGCGGCGCTCGCGGTAGCGCTCGTCGTAGTAGGGCGCGGCGGCGGCGCGGCTCTTGGCGCCGGCCGCGTCGCCCGCGCTCGCCTCGGGCGCGGCCTCCACGGGCGACTTGCGCGGCCTGCGGGACAACCACGTCATTCATATTTGCGTACGGTTGAAGAGTCAGGGCCGTCCTGAACTTGGCTGTTCTTGTGATTTCATTTAAATAATGCGCAATTGTTCAAAAAAATCTAACTTCAGGCCGAGATTCGTCGTGAACATCGTTCGTACTGACCATATATAGAATAACATTATATTTTTATCTTTATTAATCTTATATATTTTTGCAAAGCATGCAGAACTTAATCATAACTTATGATAGGATATATTAAAATGACTTATGATTCATATGGTTTCCTACATTTTTATTCTTATTACAAGTATAAAGACATTCCCATATAGAGGTGGCGCAGCGGCACACCGTCTGAATGGAAACGCAAATATTGTGTGTTCCATCGTCACTCGAGGAGATGATAACATAACAAGATAAAGTGTTCTGCCACTTCTGACCCAATGTGTCGAAATTTGGACAGTGCGAAGACAGTGCGTAGATTTTCCTAACAACTCCCTCTGTCTACCCCACTATATGTGGGATCTACAGCGTAAAGCATTAAAAATTACATTATATGCTTTTGTAGAATAATATATTTTATCATGCATTATTTTTCCAAAATAAATAAAAACAAACCAAAAATCACTCCTCAAATTTCATTATTTTTAATGTTGCCCAACCATAGCCAAATGTAAGCAATAAACTTTGAGAATAATTCGACTAATTAAATAAAATCTTTTTAATATTCAAAGTTGAGATGCAACTCATAGAATTCTAACAATCCCGCTACATCTCAATCAAATCATCACATCATTATATTGTTGTATTTATTATATAAAGTATTACCTTTCTTCTCGACTATGTCCTCTATTATAGTGGTCAGTACGTTCCCGATCCCTTGACCTGGAGCGATCACGTTCACGCTCACGATAGTCTCTATAATATCTAAAAAAAAAGTAACACAATATTAAAACTTTGAAACAAACAATGAACTATTTTTATTTTCTCACTCTGTTAGAAAAGACAAAACGTGGCGTTGAGTTCCGTCACTTAACTCGCAATGTGAAAGTGTCTTATCCGTTTCGTCTGCCTACCTGCTATGTACGGAATACAGTGTAAAACGTAAAAAAAATATTTAAAAAGATAACACAAAAAAAACACAAATTTATCTATCAGCTCGTCTGTCTATATGTCTGTTAATTATTATTTTCAAACATATATTAGGTTATTCTAATAGCAAAGCCTTACGTATCACGGTCGCGTTCACGATCGCGGTCCCTCGACCTTTCCCTGCACCTGTAATCAAGTGATTACAATCAATGTTCTTTATTTCTACACTACTAAATAGACTATGGCTACTCAGGAGCCATTTATACTTTATTTTAAATTCTTTAATTTAATGATTTTGTGAGCCTCAAATTGTCCTTGTAACTGCTAATCACAATTGTAAGGACCTACTCCTATTACCGCTGTCTAGTGTGACGTCACATATTCAAATACATAATTTCTAGAAATAATTAAATTAAAACAGCGTTTTAAAACTTAGATATTATTTTTGTATTTTAATAAAAAATATATTATTTTTGAAATGTATTGTTATAAATTTAACCCTTCGCTACCCACACATCATCATCACGTACTAACTACATCGATCGATCTTTAACGTATGATGTAATTTATGGATTTGGCTACTTTTGAGACAAAAAGAAGTTATAAAGAAAATGAAAAGTTTCGACACATGATTTATAAGTAGACGGAAATGAAGGCTATATTAGAATAAATAATATTAACATTCTAACTAAATATATGAATAGAAAATACTCCCAAAATAATTTATCAATTATAGTTGTACCATATAAAAATACAGACAGCAAGACAAGACTATTAAAGATACAATAAATAAATTATATTGTGTCATATGTTTTAGAAATAAATAAAATAAAGTAATATAGTAAAAAAATACAAGAAAGTGGTATGTATCTTTTGGCAGGCAGAAAAAACAGTGAGAGTGAGAAATGTCATCGCTTGCTACCGTATGAGAGAAGAGTTATTCCTGTACTTGTTGATTTACCTGTCCCTGTCATCCCGGTCACGTGATCTATCTCTATACCGGGACGCAGACCGGTCCCGTCGTCGCGGCGCGCGGTGGTGTGCGCGCGCGTCGCGTTCCCGGGAACGGGAACGTCGGCGTTCTCCCCCGTAGGATTTAGTCTCTACACCGTGAAGTGTGTCTTGAAGGGATGATATGAGGATCTTGCAACGGTCGTCATGAGCCACCTTGCTCTGCTTGATGAGCGATATGGCGGTGACGAGCGTCTCGATGGCGGACGCGTACTCGCCGGCGGCCGCGTCGCTGACGGCGCGCGCGATGGCGCTGGACGACACGGTGCGGTTGCGGCTCATGACCTCCTCGAACTCCGCCTCGCTGATGGCGGGCAGCGCGTGCGCGTGCGCGTGCGCGTGCGCGTGCGGCGCGTGCGCGTGCGGGCCCAGCGGCGCCGGGTGGTGCGCGGGCCGGGGCTCCGCGGGCGGGTAGTTCTGTGTATGTTTATGCTTATATTCATAATGTTAATATAAAAAAAAGATAAGCAACGAAAATTTAACTTCTTAATAACTCAAAATAAGGCACAATATAGAAGATGTCGTAGCGCAGCAACACAATTATGTGACTGTAACGCGACAGTTGTGGGTTCCATGTATACTTGACGAATTTATTATTTTTATTTTTTCTCTCTGGTACCAACGAAAAGCGCGATGTTGAGTCCAATACTCAACACGTAATGAAAATTAGAAGCAAAGTGGGGAACGGAGTGTCTTAACACTAGAACTAGACATAAAGCTAAACAAAGAAAATTTAAAATACGCTTACTGAAGGAGGTCTTCCATAGGGTTGCCTAGCGCCGGGCGGCGGGCCTTGCGTGGGCGGCGGCGCTCCGTGAGCTGGATGACCGTATGGAGCTCCTGGACCTGCACATAGTAGTATAAGTAATAATTTAATTTAAGCAAGTCATCAGTGCCATTCGGATTATATTTAAATAATTTAATTATATCGTCTCGTTATTAACACGCAACGGTTTGGACCAGCATTCAATATCTCATTTTATGCCACATACATTTTATTCAACGGGTGTCAATTTTGTTACCGTAATGATACTAGCTTTGTAATAATAACTGTGTTATAAGATAAAACTCAAGACGATCACTTTTATATAATAGAGATTATGTATACCTTGTGGTGCAGGTTGCGGCGGTTGCACGGCAGGTGCTGGTTGTACCGGCGGCTGCTGATTGAAGAATGCTGGATTCACGTGTGGAGCGGGAGCTCCTCCTACACCTGTTGTTTATAAAATATTTTAATTTATAGCAGTTTTACTAAACAAAGACAATATATGTGGAGCCATTTTCTAACTGTTAAATCTTTATAAAATTATATTATGAAAACTTATAAAGTTAATTTTAGGTAAGTTAACAAATAGTTTCACATACATTTATTTAAAAATTACATTACTTTATAAAGAATCCTTGTGATATAATTGTTTTTTTTCACACATAGTATTGTTATTTATTCTCATGAATTCGAATCAAACAGTCGCATTCACATCGCACGCTTGTCTCATTCCACCACAACGGCCTCTCTGATCTCCAATAAATTAATTTAATTCAAATATCGGTCTTCTACTGAATATTGACTACATTTGCAGTTTTATATTTCCAAATGTAAACAGACAACAAACAAAACACTGATAATAGTTTAGCGTCATGCTGTATATCGCACACAGCTGGATAAGCAGTGGAAACCTAGTGTTAAGACACACACTCCTTTCTCTATTTTCCGCCGAATTCAGGAGTTATTGTGCGCTTTTGTAGTTATAAATATTTTTTTACTCTTATCAAATCCTAGATCTTTTGGTAAATAATTACAACAACACAAAAAAAATTGTACACTTAGTGCTACAACATGCAATTAGTACAAAAATAATACCTCCAAATGCCTAATATTTACCAAATAGTATCAATTAGTCTCTTAGTATCTTATTAATATTCCTATACTTCTCATGCTCGGCGGACATATCACATTAAATACTATAAAGTTATATCATAATACAGACAGACATAGGTTAATAGGTTAGGCACATTATATTATATACAATATATTAATAAGTCTATGATGGGCCAGTGATTGACTTTAAATATCATTATTGTGTATTCAATTCAAATTTGGGAAATATTTTCCAGAAATTGTTTTCATTTCTTCACTCACGAAAAAAACACACAACACATTGTCTTTAATATATTATATTACTTTATTACTGTCCACCTTAATATATATGTGAGAGCTCTAAACTAAAAAAAAAACCATACATATAACTAGAAATATACATTATACGTGTTAGTAAACATATTATACCTCAATAAGCCCCCATCATGCTCATCATCCACAGCATACAAAGTATAAAAATGGTGTATTACCAAACAAGTTACCTGGGTGCTGCGGCAGCGCGGGGCGCGGCGGGCCCGCGTGCGGCGGCAGCTGGTGGTGCGGCGGCGGCAGGCCTTGGCCGGGCGGCTGAGAAGGGGAGCACGGAACGTTTATATAACATAAGAAAAAATAATAAGGAATGTGTGGTATATGTAGTCAATCATCCCCTAGATATAGGAATAGATGTTGGACAAATGGAATAACAAAATGGAATGAATCAGGTGGAAAGGGCAGCCCAGACGGAAGTGGGCAAATGTCATCATCTTGGTAGCGGGACTATAATGGATGCAGAATATATGATTGGCCCTGGATAGAAAAATATGGAATGGATTAGAAAAAGACTTTTACTTAGGCAGGATCTACAGTACCATCACTTAAACAAATAAAATGACACTTTAATACTTTTAACTAAAAGGGCCTACCTTATTTATGATAATAAGTACTACTACACTTATGACGTTAGTTGTGACGCAATGACACAAAGTGTGAATGTAAACGCGACTGGTTGTGGGTTCGATCCCCACTCGAGGAAAACAACTATTTATTTAAATTTTTATTTCTTTGCTCTGGTGTCCAGGCAAAGCGCGGCGTTGAGTTCCGCCACTTAACACGCAATGCCTTTAAAATTCGACGGAAAGGGCGGATTTAAGACCAGGTTAAGCTGATTATTATTAACTAAATGAAAATTGTTATTTTATAAAATTTCCAAAAAAGAGAAAATAAAAAAAAGAAAAATTAGGAAAAGGAAGGGGAAACCAATAAGATCTAGGTTCCCTCGGCCTACCGACATACAGCGCGAAGGTAAAAGACTCACAGCATGCGGTGGCGGCATTTGATGCGGCATCTGGTGCTGCGGGGGCCCGTACTGCGCGGGGGGAGCCTGCATATGATGTGGCCGCGGCCACTCAGGGCCCCGGTTGGGGGGGCCTGGCGGCCCACCGGGGCCCCCTGGACCGCCGGGTCCTCCGGGACCGCCGGGTGCGCGCTGCATTTGTGGTGGGCCTTGGAACTAGGGATGTAAGGGTGGTTTAATGTAGTAATTCGATTGTTTTGTAAGGTTATATTATGTGCAGTGCAGTGTTCACTCAGAAAGAGAATAATAAAAGTAAAAAAACATCAAGTAACTATTTATAGCTAAGTTCAAAATTTAAAGTTTTTAATTACTATTGCATATATATTTAAAATACCTCTTGTAGATATAGAAAATCTAGTGAACAAAGCCTCTGCGATTAATTATATTTCTAGTAGTATTTTAAGCAGATTATGATAGTTATGATTGAGAAGCATTTTCGTATCGTACTGTCTGACCTCCATAAATTTCTTTTAAAATATTAAATAACTAAATGAGTGCTGTTATGGTTTCACGTTTTAATATTGATTGGACACCATCAAACATAATCACATTTTATAGATATGTCAGATATTTTTTTAGATTTTTGAAAATTGTCATTGAAAATAACAATGGGCATTTAAAATAAGACTGAGCACACTCTTAATTATATGTACGCTCTGTACATAAATAATAACAAGAAAAATAAAAATGTTTGAATTACAATAACTTATGTTAAAAAGGATTTTAATCACCTTTTCCAAGTAGTCCAGAAATGCCTTTCATGAAATAAATGTAATATATTAGTGTTATAAATCAATATTTAAATTAAGAAAATAAAGGAAGGAAAGAATATATTAAAATGTCAGAAAGACATGTAATTGAATTAAATTGATATTGTTAAAAATATGATTACCTTTTACTAAGAACAACAAAGTCTCTTTCAAATGAAGTTACATGAAAATTTTACATAGAGTAATGTGTAAATATATAAATTTATAAGATTGTTGACTTTATATTTATGGCGAAAATTCAAAAACCATAACAGTAAAAAATGTAAACGTGCGGAATGGTATGGAGGCGTAGCATAGTGAAAATCATAAAATTATCAACATTGAATCTAATCCCGAAAAGCATAAAGCTGCTTATGAATAATACTTAATTTGGGTAGTAAAAACATTAAACAATATAATAAAAATAATGAAAGTACTTAAATGGAAAAGTTAAAATAATGAGAGCATGATCTTGATCTATACAGATATAATAAAACTAGAGGTTTTTTTCGATGATAATGCAAAGTTGCGGGCGACAACTAGACTATACTTTAAGAGTAACAAAGCTTAAAAAAGTTTTGAACTTAAAACACGTACGTAACACATAAATCTGCGAGAAAGGAAAAATCACAACAAATGTCTCATCGCTCATTGCTCATTGCTACAAAAATCTTAATACAGATGTACAATGAATAATTAATTTACGAAATATACTCATATAAATAAATGTAAGTATAAGTAATGAATTAATTTAAAATAATTATAATAACAAGGAAAAAACACGCATGTGTGAAATTAGTATTGATCATCAATGGAGACAAGACATGTGCAGAGACTGTTTGGCACTTCGTTTTACCCACAGTGGTAAGAGTAAAGCGTGAAACTAAAGCAATTAAATAATAAACATCATTTTATATACCTGCATTGGAGGCCTATGCTGCGGCGGACCTTGGTGTGGCGGGGGGCCTTGGTGTTGCATGTGGTGAGGTGGGGGGCCCTGGTGCTGCGGCATGTGGTGTGGGCCGTGCGGGCCGGGGGGCGGGCGTAGCTGGCCGGGGCCTGCCATCATCATGCGCGGCCCGTTGGGACCCCCGCCCGGCCCACTCGGGCCCCCTCCGAAGAACTCTGGGGAACGACGCATTGCTATACGTTGTTAGTATGTCATTTATTTGAAAAAATATAGTGCTGCCGGTTTTTTAAATATTTGGTATTAGATACCGGAAATACGTAAAATTTGTACAAACTAAAGTCTGCTATTAATCATATTAGTTTAAAGAGGCATGAAGGCATTTAATTAATGAAGCCCTATAAATAAATTACAAAACAAGAATTTATTTAATTATTAAGTATCGGATTAACAACTATTTAGAAAAATAAAAAACTATTTAGAAAAATACGGCAAGCCATTATGGGTAATGATGAACGACAAACAGCGCGATTGACAACATGTCTCGGTAAACAAACGAATTAATATTTTGTATTGTAGCCCCCAGACCTACGTCATTTTAGCAAAGCTGAAATTTTGAGTAGTTAAGATGATAAATATGTAGTTAGGACTTGTGCGTATTTAATATTTTGAGTGCGGTCCTTTCGGAGGTAGCAAAATTTAATGTACACGCTCACCTAGTTATAATAGAAACGCTCGTATTTATATATTTTTAAGAATAATGTAAAAAATGTACATTTATTATTACGTGGTACATTACTTTACGTGGACCTTTACTCCTGCCAGACGTCCTAAAGGTTGTTTAAAGTTGGAGCAAACTACGTTACACCAACAAGTTTTAATTTTACAAATAATATTTACGGACTATTCAAGACTTATAAGGACCCAGATCAATCCGATGGCTCAATCATCCTCTTTTCTCAATTTCTCCAAGGTAGAAAGGGTCCCACTTTCAAGTTAGTGACTGACTACGTATACTGTCATAACTACATATTAGACTAGTAGTCCCCAAAATTTCAGCTTTGCTAAAATGACGTAGGTCTGGGGGCCCTGGGATCTTGGCCTAAAAGGTATTGACAATTACACAGACGACATCATCATAAATTAAATATATATTATAAATACATATATATTTTTTCATACGAAGGCTCGTATTTATAAACCGCTCTCTAGTCAGAGATCTTAAGACATCGCTTTCTGTTATGATTTTTATGTCTACGAATAAAAACGGCATCTTGAAGATCGATCCTTGTAATTATAACATATTTCTCTACATTATAGAACAGTTTCTCAAAATCTGTCATCATGCCTATTTTATATACTAAAGGTTTACAAAACATACATGTAATCATGTAACAATGTAAAATAAACCATCAG
>DWAN01001445.1:0-17817 GCA_018230445.1 Heliconius hewitsoni | reverse complement strand
AATTCGGCTGAAAGTGGAGAACGGAGTGTCTTAACACTAGGTTCCCTTTGCCTACCCTGCTGATTGTGGGATACGATGTGAAGCTGATTTAATTTAATTTTAATTTTTAAATCACAAATGAAAAATAGTTAATCTTAGATTCTGTATTAGTTAAAAAAAACTCTTGAAATATTACATATAAATAATACAATTCTTACATTGATAACATCATGATAAGAGCTATCTTCATGAGGATCCATTTCACATTCAAATAGCAGTTCAAGATCTAAATCAGATGTTTGTGATATCTCATCACAACCCAGCGGTAAACCTCCAGTACATGATACCCAATCATTGATGTTTATACATTGTGTTGGCTTCATACTACATATTCTTGATGCATTTGTGTAGTCAAGAAGGTCACATAAATAGGCATTTTTTGGATTTGTACACAGTCTTGAACTCAATGTTGGTGTTTCTAGAAATATGAAAATATTTATTATAGATTATACAAATGATTATGTACAATGGAGACTCAATTATCTAGCCAATTCAATTAAAATTTAGTAAGAATAAAAAAATATTTCTTTTCTTACAATATTATTTCTTATAATTAAAAGCTGGAATACAATTGAATCTGCACTATATAAATAATATATATTTTTCAGGGTAGTCTTTTAAACTTCTTTTAAAATGTGAATGTGAAAGCACAATAATTAGTCCAGTTTTCTTTTTATTTTTTATTAATTGGTTTTCTACTGTAACTGATTTTTTTATTTATTTAAATCTATGTATAAAATCTATGGATTGACATAAAATTATGTTTAGAAAACCATAATGAAATTAATAAAATAAAAACATACCTGCAGCATTTTCTGGAACTTTACAAAAAGCAACACTCGTGTTACCGCTGAGGAACTCTAGAAGACGTGCTCTAAATGAGCGAATACGCCAGGTTTTAATAAAAGTCATTGCAATATAGATTGGAGTGAAAAGCATATTTATCGATTTTCACTTATCCAGTGTTCACCCAACGAATCACCTTTTCATTTTTCACAACTTTGATCAATATAGTAGTTAGTCTTATGCTTAAAGTAAGTTAAATTTTAAGTATCGATTCTAAAGTCCACACAATATGCAGAAATAATCTAATAATGATTACATAAAAATAAAATAGAACATGTACTCAATCGCTTAATATTTATACATCATTTATTAAATAATGGTGAAACAAATTATTTATATTAACTTTGTAATAAAATAAAATAGAAATTTTTATTTTAAAAATCTAATAACTCGCACATAAATTCCAACTTGGAGAGGGGATACTGCAAACTCAAAGTCACAATGACATAAGCGATAATGATAAGAGATTGTCAAAGCAATAGAAACCCGTTCCATTACACTGTAGTAATAAAATCTTGACGTCTATTTTAGACAACAAAGATAAACTTAATAAATAATTGTTAACTTTTTTTCCGTGGCCTAGAAATATTACCTTATATCTTATAAAAAAACAACAATATTATGTAACATAAAGGCAAACTAAAAATATATATATAAACTAAAACAATGAATACTTTCAATGTATATACATAATTGCGGAAAAAATAAGTAAATTGATGATTTTAGTTTTTGAATGCTAAATAATCGCCTTGGTATAGAGGCAGTTTCTCTTCTTATTTTCCTCCCCGTCCGCCGTTTTGTCCCGCATATATCGCATATGTTGCGACATTTTGGAAAAACGGAAGTATAACATTATTTAAGTGCCAATCTCTATATATAATAAGAATATTTTGTCTGTACATTTAGTAATTTTGACTGAAATCGATAGAGGGACACCTAAAAAGAATAATATAAAGCAAAAATATTTTTTTTAGATTTCTTGTCTGTCTGTCTGTCTGTCGATATATTTTTGTCCATATTTTTCTCTGAAAATACTGAACCGATTTACTTAAAAGTTTCACTAATTACTTAGTTTAAATTCTATTCTAAGAAAACCCACACCTATAAAAAATGGTCACGTTATGTGTGTGTCAATTAGTTGGATAGGTTAAACAAATATGCAAGCGTATTCTAACGCTTCAAAACAAACGACGGCAACAGCGCGCGACGGTGCGAAGGGAGCCGCCGCCCGCCCGCCGACCGACGAGGAGAAAACGGCAACGTCGCATAAAGTAACAAAATAATAGGATGAGTTTTACCGCGACTTTTATAACTAGTTTCAAAGTAACACTAAATTTTATGTTAAGATTTAACGCAATAGTAACCTTATTATTACGGTATTATTCCGTTAAGTTACCAAGTATCGCTACCAAATTGTAACGATACTTAAATATCTGTATGGCATTACCGGTAATTAACGTTAATTTTAAATGTGAATTGATAACGTTAACAAGCCCTGCTGCTAGGTAGGCAGAGACTCTGTTCCTCACTTTTTCTTATTAATTAATAGTTGGTAACATGGCTCCTTCCTAATTATTAATGATAAAACATGCAATGCTAGAAGATTATTAAAATAATAAAATTAATATAAAACTCATAACATTATAAAAAGGTCGTCAGGCCAAAGATAAAGAATCCGGATAAGTCCACATTATTACGGATGAGCAGTGACGTTTGACGATGGCCGGGACCAAAATTTACGATGCCCCAAAAAAAAAATTAAAGCGCGGCTGGAGTCGACCCTACGTCAAATGGGAGAAGGGTATCTATCAGTTTCTATCAATAGCCGAAAAGATATGGTGTCTGAGCCTTCGTAATAGAAACACAATTTGATATTTAATGGGTTTAATATTGTTTTTCATTTAGCCTACAAATATAAATATATTCTACTATTGAATATATTTTAATATTTTTAAAGTATTAAATGAAAAGCTAGATGGTTATGATAGAAGGTCTATAACCATAAATATCTATATAACCCACATATTTATATATAATAAGTTACCCACATAAAATTAAAAGTACTATGTCCCCGAGAGAAGAGTTACGTAAGTGAATCACCTTTTTTTTTATTTTTTATAAATTATCAAGCCTTTTTAATAAGACTAATAATATAAGACAGTTCTCTGATGTCTATTTTAATGGCAATTTTCGAAAAAACCCATAGAATGTTCCTTTATTCCCATTAAAATATAAAAAAATAATCTACCTGCTATTACCGGCTTCAATGAAATTCCATAGGGTTCGCTTTATAGAAAAGGTGGAGGTGGTAAGGTCCACTAGTTCGGCTGTTTACAACTTTATATCAATTTACAATTAACTCATACCGATCGCCGATGTTATTTACTTTGAATTTGAATAGTCGTGCATCGTGAGGCGGACAGTGCGGACGAGTCGTAAAACAAATAGGAATTCAATCCCAATAGTGCTCTCGGTGATAGTTTCGAAAATGGAGTTAAATTTTATAACAACCTTAATAAAACACGATTTGAATCACAATGTGAGACAGTGTCTTAAAACCAAAAAGCCTTTTGGTAAGTTTTTAACATATTATAGATATTTTTGATAAACTTTATAATATTTGTTTTAGTTAAACCTCTTAAGAAAAAATAGATTTCAAATTATTTTCCTTAATTTTTTTTTATATGAAAATGTATAAGTGTATATGCTGGTTTTCTTTGATTAAGAAACGACTAATTAAAAATCAAAATAAATTAAGCATCACATTGATAAATGCCCTCAATAATAGATTTTCTCACATAACTTCATATATAGGCACCGATCAGTTACAATTTTATTATATGTAGGTAAAGGTTAAAAAAAATCTCAACAGACCATATTAGACGTAATGTAAAAGTATAACCGTAAATGAAATGAAAACCGAAATATAAAAACATTCTAAATTCATTTAAAATAAATTACAATAATACGTTGTTATATCTACAATAAATATAAAATCAATATATGTTAAAAAATTATAACTTTCTATTAATTTATTCAAATAGATAAATCAATGAACCCTTCGTATATCCTTCGACTATGATATTATAATTTCTATATTTAAAATAATTAGTTCATTGAACTTTACGCGTCCTATAAAGGGATACGAACCACAACCAAAAGTCAATATTTACATAAGTATTTACACATGTTTTAAATACGTGACTCGGGGCATGAGTCTGTCGAAAGCTTCCAGAGCGTTTTGGGGTTTCAGAAACTGGTTTTGTTATGTTAATTTAGGCTTTCAAATGCCTCGTGCGTTTATTTCAGTTAATATTACATTTTTTTATATATGATTTTCTTTTGATTATTGTAGTTTTGCTTTTATATAAATATTTTTTTTATAAACAATAATTACAATGCACATATTTATCAATGTTGGAAGCTTCCAGAGAAAATCACAATTATTGATATAAAATTCAATATGAATGCATCCAACACACGTTGTATTGGATTTTAACATGAAAAGGATTATTTTAATAGTATAGTAATGAAACTAGAGTCTCGTCAGAATATTCGTATACAATTATATATTTATTACAAATTTAATCATTTTTATAGTACTAACTTAATAATAATAAATAAAGCGCGACATGTTGTGGGTTCGATTCCCACTCGAAGTTAAATAAATATTTAAAATTTTCATTTTGTCACTCTGGTAACAGGGCAAAGCGTTAAGTTCCGCCTCTTAACACGCAATGCCTGCAAAATTCGGCGAAAAATTGGAAACGGAGTGTTCTAATACGTTAGTTCTCTCTTCCTATCGTACTGTGCGCAGAATACAGCATAAAGCTAAAAAAACATTAAATAATATTCATATACTTTTATACATCATCTAAATATTCTATTTCTGTTTACAGTGAGTAGAAAACAAGAAGTTATGGCAATTAAAAAGAAATATCCAACAAAAATACCGGTGAGTAGATTTTAAGCTTTATTTTTTATTTGAATCGTTGTTATGCAGTCTCTGACTGTGCACGATGATTGAAGGACAAAACACATGTGCCACAAAATGTTTGACTTTTTGTGCATCCCGCCAAATATGTGAGAATGTAAATATAATAAAAAATTGAGGCCAGTCGTGGCGCAAGGGCACACGCGTGCGAATTTAAAAGCGATAGGTTGTGAGTTCGATTCCCACTACAAAAAATGTAATATTTAATATTTTTAGTTTTTCGCTCTGGTGTCGAGGCAAACCGCATCGTTGAATTCCGCCATACAGCACACAGCGGGATACAGCGTGAGGCTGAGAAAAAAAATGTACTTCACTAATAATCTTATGTTTTTTAGCTTATCGTTGAGCGATACCAAAAAGAGAAGAATCTACCAACGCTAGAGAAAAAGAAATTTTTAGTTCCTGAAGATATAACTATGTCACAATTCCTAGTGATTATTCGGAATAGAATTAGAATAAAACCTAATCAGGTGAGTGGCAAGACTTCATTTAATATTTTTAAATAGATATCGAGACCTCTATGTCTCAATCACAGTGTGATGTGACTTGCAATGGGACGTCCCAATTTTCAGGTATACATTTAAAAGTCTCATAGGGAACGACTTTGTCCCGCAAATCAATGGTGTTAAAGTGGGTACGAAATAAATGTACCCTCAATTTATTAAACAGCGAATTAATGAATATCTTTAACTATGATTATAATTATATTGATTATTTTAGATAAATGTTAAATCCAACAAATATAATATATCCAATAATATGTTAAAGCTGCTCGTTCCTCTGAAACAAATTCGAAAAAATTATGTGATTTTTTTATTTATCCCGGAAAAAAAAATTAAATCTTTTATTGTTCTGGCAACCCTATTTGCAAGAGACAAATTAGGAAAAATACTATTATAGATAGATATAGATAGAATTAAAAATGGTACACAGCACATAAGTATAAAATATAATATAAATTTTCATATAACATTGTTATCGAAAGTACTACCTATAGCTACTTCAATAAAAAAGGTCAAAATAGATAACAGCACTTACTACCTGAAACTAGGAAGATATTGACGCATACGATACGAGAAAAACATAACCGTTATCTTCACATATATCATGTTTAAACACTGATCTGTTTGTTGTTATTAATGTTAACTCATAATAATTAAAGTTTATCACGATTCTTCATTAATTTGTTATGGAATTATATAAGTCCAAATCATGCTTATGCCTATAAATGTATATAGTTATTTGGACTACTTTCTTTGATATAAAATGAGGCCAGTCGTGGCGCAGGGGCACAAGCGTCGCAACACCTGTCGTGTTTTCAGTCTGAAAATGCGATAAGTTGTGGGTTCGATTTCCATTTGAGGAAATTCAATATTTAATATTTACATTTATTCGCTCTGGTGTCGAGGCAAAGAGAGTCTACCCTGCTGTGTGGATACAGCGTGCAGCTGATTTTTTTTTAATATATTTTTTCCTTTATACATGTATGTTTTTCTTGTCGGCAGGCTCTCTATCTTATAATTAACAACAGATCAATGCTAAGCATGAGTCTCACGATGCTTCAAGCTTACGAGAACTATGCAGACGAGGATGGTTTCCTTTACATCACTTACGCATCCCATGAAATTTTCGGATATCAAGATGGTGAGTGAATAATAAAGAAATATTGTAAGCAAACCACCTATCCTATTTTCATAAAAATTAAAAAACAAAAACTATCAATTATTAAGAGAATTTGAAGAGAGTGAAAAAAAATTTTTCTTAATACTAAGTTAAGTTACTTAGTTAAGTATTAAGAGAATTTTTTTTTTCACTTCAAGTCCCGAAATAAATAACCTCCTGACTTTAACAATATAGTTAATCGCAAATACTATTTGACGTTTGAGCTATGCCAATAGATAATATAATATGCTGATATTTATAAGATTAAATATTATATGACATTATATATGAAAAAAGTAATATTATGACTTCCAAGAAGATAAGATAAAATTAATAATAATAACAAACTTTCATATAAATAGGTGATATGAACCAATAAATCATTATTATTCTATATACGTAAACATATATTCATAAGTGATTTCGAACTAATGATGTTGTGTTTCAATAAAATTACTCTTTCCAGATATGACTGGTTCAAATAAAGAAGTAAAAGTGATAAGAGATAGATTCCCAAATAAAATTCCGGTAAGTAATTTTTTTTTATATTCACGCACAAGTGTGTGACTGTAAACGCTACTGGTTGTAGGTTCGATCCCCACTCGAGAAAATAAAATATTTATATAAATTTATATTTTCATTTCTTCGCTCTGTCAAGACAAAGCGAGGCGTTGAGTTCCGTCAATCAACACGTAATACCTCCAGAATTCGGCAGAAAGTGGGGAACGGAGTGTCTTAACACTAGGTTCCCTCTGCCTACCGTGCTGTGTCTGGGATACAGCATGAAGCTGATTTGGTTCTGTTTTAACTTCCGCATCTTGCAAAGTAGTAGTTAAAGATACTAATAAATTGGTCACGTTATATATAAAAGTTATACTATTATATTAATGCAATATTTATAAATATATTGACAATATCTTCATATAAATAATCTGTAACTAAAATTAGTTGGCGTAAAACATTGAAATTTGGCATGTCCTTCGGAAATATAAAGGGCAACGAACGAAGGACTAATTCCTTTTTCAAAAAATATACTTATAGACAATATCTGTAGCTTTATCGGTGGTAATATTTCGCTTTATTTAATCTGTGTATGAAATATAGAATAAATATTTATTTTGTTTAAAAACATATAAAATAAAACTGAGACCAGTCGTGGCGCAGGGCGCACCCAAGCGTGTGACTGTAAATGCGACAGGTTCAAACTTCAATTCTCAAAATATTTAATATTTTTATTTCTTCGCTCTGGTGTCGAGGCAAAGCGCGGCGTTGAGTTACGCTACTCAACACACAATACGAAAAGTGGGGAAGGAGTACTGTAACACTAGGCTCCTTCTGCCTACCCTGCTACATGCGGGATACAACGTGAAACTGTTTACATATACATATAAATATTCCATAAACAGATTTCACCCCAACAATTTTATTATATTATAGATAAGTAAGGCATAAACAACTTGTTTTATAAGCTAAAAATAACTCCGCTAAAGTTTGTTTGCCTGAACTTATCGCTTGATTGTTATCGATATAATGCTGTGGTCGAACACATCATTGCCACTAACCGACCCATATTATGATAATAAGTGAGAGTAAACAAATGAACAATAACTTAATCTTTTTTCTACTATTTAAAAAAAATCTGCTTTATTAAGTGTTAAGATACTCCGTTCTCCACTTTCCGCCGAATTTTGGAGACATTGCGAGTTGAGTGGCGGACAACCAACGCCGCGCTTTGCCTCGACACCAGAGCACAAAAATAAAAATATAAATTTATATAAAAAACTTTATATAAAAATCAATATTATCCTTCAGTTGTACGTGGAGAGATACTCAAGAGAAAAGGAAGTACCAATTTTGGAGAGAAACAAATTTTTGGTGCCTCAAGAACTTACCATGTCCCAGTTCCTATACATCATACGATCCAAGATGAAACTCAGAGATTCCCAGGTTTGTTACAATTTGTAATTAGAATTGTAATTAGTTTTATGAAGTTTGTACCTAATTAATTGTTTATTTGTTACCTATTTAATTAGATATTAATGTGGACTGATTATTTACTGTAATAATCTAAAATATTCTCATGTTATAAGTCACGTACACGATATCTACTATTTATATAGATATTTTATAATTTAATTTATCTGATTGTGATCCGACGGTTGGGGGTTCGATTGTCGGTCGGGAGAATCAATTGTTTTTAGTTCTTCGCTGTGGTAACAAGCCGCGTGTTAAGTTCCGTTATTCAACAAGCAACGTCCTAAAAGTTAGGTGAAGAGTAGGGAGAGGAGAACTGGTAAAATCTGATATACAGCAAAAATAAGGCGAAAAAAGAATAGTTAATACGAATCTATATGTTAATATTTGTTTTTTAGGCGTTGTACCTGTTAGTAAACAATAAGGTGCTAGTAAGCCACAGTATGACGATGGCTGAAGCGTACGAGCAATTCAGGAGCATCGATGGCTTCTTGCACATCACGTACGCGGCGCAACAAGTCTTCGGTTGATTGTTGTTGTAAGTTTTATTTCATCAATTTCGCACTTTATTAGTACTTCATGTGATGGACAACGCAGGGCAGGCAGAGAGAAACTAGTGTCAAGACACTCCATTCTATGATTTCTCTCCTAATTTGAAGTAATGCGTGAAGAATGGGAGTTTTTGAAAAAGCCGTGTAATTGTTGGCCGTGTGTTTCCAGAGAGGGGAAATGAAAATAATTAAAATGTTGTTTAGGTTTTATTTTATATTTTAGTAGTTAATTATCTAAAAAGTAATTAATAGGTACCTATTACTAATAAATCACTCAGTTTTTCATGGCCTGCCTATTTAAAAGACAAGATAATAAAAAGTTAACCAAATAGTGAATTACACTACAAACAATTTCTTTACTTATGATTGAATAAATACTAATTCTAAGCAGTCGGGGCTTTTTTAATATACAATTTTAAGTCTTTTCAGTTAACAAAGACATTTTTTTTATTTTGGTGCTAAAATATAGACGATATTGATTTTAAACATATAGATGTTATAAACATATAGATGTTTTTAAACTACGTAAAAGCCCTTGTATTTTAATGCCCGCTCAATGAATATCTCCCATCTTTTATAGAAAATGTAAGGTTTGGCGCCCAAGATCGGCCATTTTGTTATTTTATAGCAAAGCCTCTACGGACACTAAAATTTTTGACAAGATAACGATACCGACGACGACGACGAATGTCAAAATACACCCATTGGTTTATAAGCTTATAAAAAAAATCCAAACATACAAAATAAGCGTGAAAAACCAAAAAAACTAAAATAAAAAAAATCCTAAAAGTATTTTAATTATATTAACACATCCACTTACATAAAAGATATTACAACATAATATGTAGAAAATGTGAAAGCAAACAGGAACAAGGACTTCCCGTTCGAAGGGAGATAGTACAAACTTACTTGTTTACATCCACGTTCCATACACAGGCACACACAATTAGATAATTATGTATTGCAGCTGATATTTTATCTGAATGAGGTTCCAGAACTGTCGATATTCGATCAATCAATAACTTATAAAATTACATATTGTTCTTACTGATAGAATCCTCACGGCTAATATGTAAATGTAAATGGCTAAATTTGTAATTTGAACTGTAGTATCATAATATAATTAAATCACGCTCTAAGCTAGTAAGTAATACAGAAATCGGTTTATTTATGATGATTCTGACGAATCATCCTTTGATTTTTTTTTGAAAATCAATTTTTTTAAGTATAAATAATTTTATTAAACTCTTAAAAAGAAAATATGTGAATGTGATTAACAGTCTGTAGGTCAGATTTTTTTAGGTCAAGCAAATTGTCAAGCTTTTTTTATTGGCACTTTGAAATTAAAATATAGATAGCAACTTACTTTTGTTGCCATACGAAAAATTGAACGTGTACGCGCGAATCGTATACCGGAAATTAAATTCGAATATAAAATAAAACATCCAGACCCTTTGGCTGCCACATGTTTATTACAAAAATAATTTTACAATACAATAAAATTTTATTAAATTATGGTCGTGCCTTTATGCCGGGATTCATTATCATTTTGAGTTCAAGAATTTGTTTTTCTAATGAGTAAAATATGCTGTGACTTGTGAGACTTAAATTATACACATTCATTCACATTCTTCCAATATAGAGCTAAAATCAAATAAATCAGCTTCACGCTGTATCCCGCGTGTATTTAAGTAAGACTATTGCGTGTTGAGTAGCGGAACTCAACGCCGTGCTTTGCCTCGACATTAGAGCTAATAAATGAAAATATAAATGTAAATAAATATTTAATTCCTCGAGTACGGATCGAACCCACAACCAATCGATTTTACAGTCACACTTTGTGCCCCTGTGCTGCGACCGGCCAATATAGAGGTGACATACATAAATTAAATATATTAATGGGCTGACGAAATTTATTAGTATAGCTAGAATTTGGAATTCTTTTTTTATATATTTGAATAAGTTTCTTTTCTTAAAATAAATGTAAAAGATCTGAGTAACGTTAGGTCGACGACCGTTTAATTTCTTTATAAATGGTATCGCTTGATTATTATTATAGACAATAAACGTTAGTTGATGATTACTTGTTAAATAACAATTATAAAATTAAATGCTTAGAGTAGATAATATATGTAGCTTTGTTTAATAAAAAAAATGCCACAGTGTCACGTAGGTACTTAATACATTTAATATCTCTATAATGGACGGAGAGTGCAGAAAAATCGCTTAAAACATCATTGTGTAAAGTTAAAAAATGTATAATATATATACATTTTTTAGCTTCACTCGGTGTCCGATATAACTTAGTGCTAAAAGCTAAGACACTCCGTTCGCCATTTTCCGTCTAATTTTAAAACATTGCGTGCTAAGTGGTGGAACACAACGCCACCGCTTGTGTCCTGCTATCAGAGAGAGCAAATATAATTCATTACCGCTTGGTAATAGAATCTAAAAACGTTGCGTTTAAAGTCAAACACTGTGGCATTGAACCACAACCACTTTAATATATTATACTTAAGCGAAAACGATAAGAAAGAGAGTGCCAGCTGTCAATACAAACCGTATTGGGTGTTTCAGGGTTAATAATAAAAACAATCAAAGACGGACGTACAGATTGTTGATTTATTGTCTTATTTGTTGTTTCGATAAACAATATTTAATATATTTACAATGTAGGTAGCACGTTGGTATGGAAGAAAACATGCATTATTTATATTCGAATACGTCAAGAATTACTTATGCATATGATAAGCATTTGATAAGAATTATTACAACATTACTGATATCTTAACTGTAACTGATTACTTAGTGGATATTGTAAACAATGATCGGAAGCTTAATGCAGTTTAAACTTAAACATATAAGCTACCACTCAGCACCTAACCTTTTAGAAACAGTGATCTGTCATATTGGATTTTAAAATTCATATTATACCGTCATGGCGCAGGGGCACAAGCGTGTGACTGTAACGAGACGTTAGTGGGTTCGATTTCCACTCGGACGAATGATTTATTATTAATATTTTCGTGTCTTCGCTCTAATACCAAGACGAAAGCAAAGCTGAGTTTCACCACTCAACAAGCAATGCTTCGAAAATTCAGCGGAAATGGGGATCGGAGTGTCTTATAACTAGCGTCCCTCTGCCTAGCTTACCCCTTCTATATGCCTATACCGCATATGTAAAAGTTTCTATATACAGCGTGACGCTAAAAATAAATCATATTAACACAGTTAAAAGTCATATCTGACCACTGATTAGCCAAAATGAAGTTTGTGACAGTGATCATTATACAGATAATTCGACACATTGTCCAATTGCCCTTATCAGAAAGGGTGACTGCCCCAGCATAATCAGCATAGCAACCGGAACTATTAAGTAATATTACACTATCATTGTAATTTTAGCAGTTCTATGCCATTTATTATTTAAAAGCTGTTGCCATATTGCGGACGTTCAACTGTCACTGTTAGGATAACAGATAAACATTGTTTAAGGAGTTCTTTTCATAAAATACGTTATAGATTTTATAATATTTGTATTGTAGGTACATATTATGTTTATATGACCCTCTAGTAACAATTGGAATTCTTAGAGGTAATTATGTATCTATTTGCAGACTATACATCAAAACTTCAGATAAATTATACTATAATATTATTTTATCAATAATAGTTACCAAGAATTAATTTATCACCAAACAGAGTCCATAAATATTCTTACTTTTTAAGTTTGAGACATTGAACATTTTCTTTAAACAAACAGAAACCGATTACAAACAATAAATTATAAAGTAAAAAATAAATTTAGCTAATATAAAGTAAAACGTATTTTGATTTTATTAAACAAAACTAATTAAAGCAAGATTTTATAATTTTAAAGTCAGCGCCAAGTAAAATAAAAAGACTTAGTAAATTGATATTGTAGAAAGGTTGTTGTATATTTAGCGTGATATTGGGTTATTCGTCCATCTTTCGTGCACATACCTAATGCAAATTTAAGTCTTATGTGATTTTCTCACAAATACGGTTGTCAGAACCATACGAGAAGCAGCTTTCAAATAAAAAAAAACATCAAAATCGGTTCACCCAGTCAAAAGTACTGAGGTAACAAAAAGAAAAAAGTCAAATTGATAACCCCCTTTTCTAAAAGAAGTCGGTTAAAAAAATGCGAATTTTTACAAAGTTATGTTTTGTTTTTTAATAAATACTAAATAGACTAAACTAATACATTAATTAATTTATTTTTTATTTATTTATTACATAATTCTAACAGAATCTAGAATTGTCTAGCTAAAATAAAGAAATATTTATTATCTATATTAACTTAAAAATTCTAAGTCATTCTATAGCCAGGTTTAATAGGCGCGGTCAAGCTTCCCGGGCTCGTATTATTCCACGGCATTCATCAATACACTATTTATGTCACAATAATAACTTTATCTCGGGTCGCGCGCAAACAACGGCCCGAGGAGCGAGGACTCGATAAGCGTAATTTATACCCTTTCTTCTAACTACCGCCCCCCCAAGGGCTGCCTAGGTGATTCATTTGATATGAACGACGATGTCAAGATGTATCTTGTCATAATATATGTTATATTCTAAGGAATATTCCTATATGGGCAGAAAGTTTTCCAGAGAATATTAACTAATTTTAAAATTATTTGCAATTGTTGCAGTAATATTTATGGAAAATATTTATTTATTAAAATACTTTTTTTTAATATATTATCTGTTATCTATATACTGACATATATTTTTCTTTTCGCAGGTACGGTCTTGGGCTCTTAACAGATATGTGAAAAAAAACTAGCATTTATTGAAGTGGATCCATTTTAAAGACTGATAGTATTTTACGTTATGTGATATGTTTAGCTTTTAAGATTTTAAATTATAACCATTGTTTTAATTATGTAGCCATTTTTTTTAATATTTTTTTAGGCAGGTTCCAAAAATTTTATTTTTATTGATATTATTAGGTTTATCATTTTAATGAATTGATTTGTTTATATTAATATTATTAATTTGTAGTTTATTCTGAAATCATAAGAATGTTTATAATGATCTCATGGAGAAGTAGCCATTATCTTGCACTTTAAATTGACATGTTTAGTAATAAATAAATAATAAAAAATGTCATACTTAATAAAAATATTTTAATCATTGTTCTTTATACGTATTAAGTTTAGATTTTAAATATATATTTTCGAGTATATTCAATCAAATAATAAAGTATTTATTAATTTAAAAAAAAACTCATGTTATTTGTTAGTAACGTTTTATTATCTATTGTTACTTAGGCTTAAGAATACAGATAATGCAATAAATGTTCTTCCCTCTATAATAAATAGTTTAATTTCACTCTTGTCATTCCGCTGGAGAGATGTTTTGTGCGGCCGCAACGAGCGTATCGTGGATATCTTTGGCGTATGAAATTTGAAGACGGACAGTATTCAAATATTGTGGATAACTGAGGGTTGTTTCCTGAAAGAAATAATTAAATTTATAACATATGATTTCATTAAAAAATGGATAACCCAAAACTAATCAATTATAAATAGTCTACTTAATTTGTAGAATATTATAGTCATTCATTTATAACTAGACATCGGATAATATACACTATCAAAAAAACATTTATTATTAGAATTTACGTTTATTCCACAGTAGGTATATTTTAATCATATATTTATATATTAGAATTAGAATAACATATAATAGTCGATAAATAGTAAGAATCATTCTTATTTATTATAATTGGAGGCCGGTCAAGGCCACAAAGTGTGACTGTAAACGCGACTGGTTATGGGTACCATCCCCACTCGAAATTTTCATTTCGTCGCTCTGGCTTAAAGGTAAAATGGGGAATGAAGTTCCTTAATACTAGGTTTCCTCTGCCTCCTATGCACGGGATACAGCGTGAAACTAAAAAAGCATTTCCCAAAAAAAAACTTCGCATGATTCCATATAAAATACCCTTGATTTCATTTAATTAATAACCACAAAAAGTATGAATCACATTATTGTTTTCTAGTAAACAATCATTTTCTCCTGTTACGTAAATTTGAAACTACAGTAAACAATCGATATTTCAGCTTCACGTTGTATATTTGCGGGATATGGCAGCGTAGGCAGAAGGAACCTAGTTTTAAGACACTCCGTTCTAGTTTCCGCCAAATTTTTCGAAGCTATGCGTTTTGAATGACGGAACACAGCGCCGGATTGTGCCTCGGTGCCAGAGCGAAAAAATAAAAATAATTTAATCTCCCGTGTGGGGTTCGCATCTACAGCATTATTGTCACACTCTTGTGCCACCGCGCCACGACGGCCTTAATAATTGGTATTTCTTTGAACAATTATTATACAAAATTGTCCGGACTATTTACTTAATTATATAACATGACAAAGTTACGGAAATATAAACGTATTAAAGAATATGTATGAAGGAGTTTATAACGTCAGCCTCGTTATTATTGCAATAGGGCATGGATCAAGTTTCCGACAAGCGTCATTTTATATCGGTCAATTATCTAAGGTTAAAAATGAATATTAAAATAACTGTAGTGGCCTGTGTTCTGTTAAATATTCTTATCTTGAAAATGATTAATAAAATAATTGTAGTGGTCTATCGCTCTGTTGAATATTCTTATCTCCAAGAGAAAGGAGAGAAAAGGGAATTTGTATTTTGAACCGACGTCTCTTTCGCGCGCCTTGACTTGTTACTAAAGCGAGGAAATGAAAAAATAGTAATAATCAACGGCTCTCAATTATTAAGTTACATTTTAAATTTAATAATCCATTCCTTCGAGTGAATTTTAGTCGAACCCACAACCGTCGCGTTATAGTAACACCCTAGTGCCCCCGAGCTACGACGGCTTTATATAAAAGACGGCGTTTGTTACCAAGGGCCTCTCTAATGCGATAACAAGACATAAAATACAATCATACAACACAGCAACTAAGTGATTACCGCAACGTATCATTTTACATAAACAGATTTAAATGCCTTGGATGTTTGGATGTAGTGATAACATTTGTTATAATGTTTTATAAATACAAGACGGACATCGAGGTTAGATTTTTAAAAGAAATACTAGTTATTCTCTCGGTTTCTGTTTGGTTGCATGTATGAAAAGAATTTTTTTTCGGGCTTCCACATATCTATAGAGAAGTAAGACTTCCATTACTTATAAATGGAAAAAATCCGAAAAATAGAAATCGAATTTTATATTAAAATTAAAATTATAACAAGCTTAATTGTATGCAATGAACTGTTTTCATACAAATAAGCATAAGCATAAGCATATTTTCTTAAATTTTTCTTAGTTTCGGATCTTAAAAATATTAATAGTACTATTGTAGATGTATGTTTGTCGTTAATGCTTATAATTGCTTATCTACCACTCAACACGCAATGGCTCCAGAATTCGGCAGAAAGTGGGGAACGGAGTGTCTTAACACTCCTTTCCTCTGCGGGATACAACGTGAAGCTTATAATTGCTGTGGCACTTTCATGCCTGTCATTAATCGTAAGATTTTTTTTTCTGTTCAAATTGTTAGTGGACGCTGCGTTGGTTATTAAAATAAATAAAAATATAACATACCTGACTATTTGTCCCAGAATCCAGTCTGGATGGTATAACAGTGAGAGGTAGGTAGTGTGACGCGGACTGCGCTTGCTGAATACACGTTATTGCTGTCCGCTGGAAAATGAAGTTGTGATTGACATAAGTAAGAAAACAAAGTAAAAAATTAAATATTGAATATGTATTGAATTTCTCAGCTTCGAGCTCAATTCCCCATATAGAAGAGTAGGCAAAGGAACCTAGTGTTAAAACACAGTTGAAAAATTTGGGGCGAAGGATTCGGGGCAGGTCAAACAGTTCTCCAGAACACAATCATAATAAATGCGGCAGAGAACGCACAGCGGAGACGTCTCTACGCAAAGCAAAAGTATCAAGTCTTCATTATTATTGGGTACCCAATGATTGGAACGAAGCTGAAAGTGCACTAGCCCAGCCATGAGAACAGTACTCCATATGAGTTCAAATGTGGATCCTATATATAGTTAGATACTTCCCAATCGCTTCACGATGGCGTCAAATGGTAATAACACTAAAGATATATCGCAATCAATCATTTATGTAAACATATGATATTAAATAAAGTAGAATCGTAATATTATTTGCTATAAGGAATTTTCTGCTTTGATAATAAATAGTTCCTTTTGTCTCTAAATTACGATTACTTTAATTAGTTTTATATACGCAAATGACTATTATAAATAAGTGCTTTATCTGTTTGCATAGTAAATAAATTAGAAAAAATATACAATTATGAATCACAACAATTAGTGTTATTTTTTTGTTATTTTAACTTTTGTCAGCAGTACTCGCACCTATCTAAATAAATCTAAATAAGAGAACAAATTAAAAATTCAATATTGAAAAGTATAGTAAAAATAATATTTTATTTTTCTACATATTATCCTAGCAAGTCTAACTCTAGTCTAGATGCTATTGACTCTCAAAAACATGATTACTATTGGATCCTACATCCCGCATAGGAGAATAGGCAGAGAGAACCTATCGTTTTACTCGGGTGGTTAGTTCCAACCTACACTACGCATACAATACAATAATGCCTTCAAAATGTTGTGGAGTCTGCCTGTGCGCGGACGCACGTGTTGAGGGATTCCAAGTCACAACAGTATTCTGTATGCAATGATGGCTCGTCTAGATTGTTCTATTCAAA
>DWAN01001444.1:0-17831 GCA_018230445.1 Heliconius hewitsoni | reverse complement strand
CGCGGGTTCGAGTCCCGCTACGTTCAAATTTTTATACGTTTTCTAAATAAGTACGTATATTAGTTGTAGTCATGATACCTAATGATAGATCGCGAAAATAGAGAATAAACCCTATATATATATATGTACAGACCAAACTATATAAAATAATGATAATAATAATTTAAAGAAATAACATAAATAAATAATAATATAAATAACAAACGTAAAAGAATTTCTACGTAGCTGGATAAGAAATGGTTCATTCATTTCTTATCCAGCTACGTAGAAATTCTTGAAATGGCTTAGTGGTACGAGTGCTTGGACAGTTTCCAAGAGGGCCGAGTTCAAATCCAGCTCGTTACGTTCCATATATGATACTCTAAAATAATCTATTATAGCCTTCAGTTTTTTTTTTACTTTAAATAAAACATTATATTAATTATTTATTAAGTTTTAAACAAAATTAAAGTCAAATCTATTTCTAATCGCCGTGCAATAGAGAATTTAATCAAATATGAACATAATACCATACATTGTCATAAAGAATACATGTATTACAAGTTCGACGAAGTTCTCAACGTGGCCGAGAGCTACTTTGGGCGTAACGTGACTGCCATTACCAACTCCATACATTAATATTGGACTTAAGGTATTTCCGGCAAACGTGAAGGTTGCCTTCTTAAAAGGGTTAATTATAATTTATAACATGATTGATGGACGAGCTATATATAGGTGAAATATATTACTTGTTTTATTTCAGTTTTAATATTTTATTAAAAACACAATCTTTATACATAAAGATCTTTACTATCGTATTAGATCTTTATACATAAAGATCTTTACTATCGTATTTTATGGTGAAGGTAAAGAAAACGTTTCGTCCCTACGTAGTGGTTTTTAACAGAATCTAAAGACAATGTCATACGTTTTTAATCGATAATGAGATTCGAACCTACGACTGCCGTTTACAGTCACTTTAAAAATGCCCACAGCCCTTCAGTACCCTCATTAAAATGATTCGTTAATACTAATTGAAAAATTGTGAAGTTGAAAGTAATAATCAAAAGCCCTTAACTATAATTATAGGTTGAATATTCAAATATGTATACAATATGTTTGTTTTAATGTATGTACATACTTTGAAATATACTCGAAAATGTTGAGTGCTATTTAAAAGGCCTTATTTTAAAGGATAATAGCGTGAAATGCATCCTTGCAAAATACTATTAGCATACTAACAGCTGTGCTCCACATATTTCAAATGTACTTGCATTTTTATGATAAGTTGCGACTGTTTGGATTTGGTTTTAAAAATAAACGATTATTTATTTTTAAAGCCAAATTAATTATTTTTTTCTTAAGCTTCATGCTGTATCCCGCATGTAGTAGGGCAGGTTAACAAATAATAAAGGCCGACAGGCGATATGAAAATGGGATTTTTTTTAGAGAAGAGCTCTCTCTTCTGAAAGCTGGCGATCCACTTCTAAATTCTAGGGAAACCTGTAGGATGAAAATTTTATAAGGAGCGCCCCATGCCACACTCGATTCACTTCGCCATGTCCAAACTAACTGCCTGGCCCTCTCCCTTGCTTTCAATAGCCGCAGCTCAGCGATGGATAAGGTAAAACAGAAGATCACCGGTTGAGCGACCATGGCAGAAGCCATATTGACTATCATTAATTAATCGATGATCCTCCAGATGAAACAAGAGCTGATAATGCTGTTCATCACTTTCGAGAGCATGGAGGTAATAGCAATAGGCCTGTAGTTAGATGGATAGGAAACATCGCCTTTCTTCAAGATCGGATGGATAAAAACGCTCTCCCACAATTCTGGTGCCGAAACAGACGCGTTAACACCGGTCTTGAGCTCAAGAGAACATAAGCGGAGCACCACAGGAGAGATGCCAACGGACCACCGTTCGACTTGTGGATGTCCACAGAAGACAGAGCTCGCCAAACTTTTGGCTGAACATAACTACAAGCATTGAGATCTGACAACGCGGGATGGTCGGTGGCGTTGTTCTTCGGTCAGTCGAGATGCAAAGAGAACGCCCAGGATCGGATATGCCGGCTTTTGACGGACCTTGCTCTGGTAATTTGCTTCTGCCCTAAAATATTTAGAGGCTCGATTATACCTTCGAGACTTTCACCTTCAGATCCTTAGTAACCATTGCCTCAGTTCAGATATAATATGCCTCGCGTTTGCTATAGGCAGCAAGCAAGGCGTACCACACCAAAGCCGTGATTTGCCACCGATTGGCACTACAGTGCTAGGGACAAAAAGCTCCATGCCCTGCAGAACCACGTTGGCAACAGCAGCAGCACAGGTACTAGGATCATCAAAAGAGAGGCAAACCAGCCCCCATGGATGATGATAACAATATATTAAGTAGTATAGCTCCATACACGTACAATATACAATTGTACTTATTACGTTATATAATATCTATTTAACAAATAAGTAAATGAGCCTTTGGGCAAATTTAACATTAATACATTCTCACAGCCAAACCAAATATGCATTTGAATCTAAAATGATTTTTCCTAACTTCGATCTTCTAATAACTTCCTGTCAATCTCTGACGTCCTCTCAGAAAATGGTTATATTAGATTTACATAGCGAACCCAGCTTAAAACCGATGTAAATAAGGTTCTATTTTCGTTGATACGTCCTTAGCTCATTAGAGACGCCTACAGCGTCGGCTCGAGACATCAGCCACGCCTACTTAAAGTTTCCTCGCTTTAATGAAAATCGCTGGTCCACGTCCAACACACTTTTAATCGATTTTAAATTGACGGCTACGAAAATATTTTCTTATTACCTAAGAGATGTCTGCTCGCTGTAGCGATCATATAACTTTGCTAGATTTTAGCCAGTCTGACATTGGTTGTATAATATTTTCAGCTTTGAAGAACCGAAACATTAATTTTCAATTGTATCTGTACAATATTTTTATTAACATACCATAGTTGTGCAAGTATTTGATCATCGGACGGAGGGCGGAGGAATCGGAGTACAAAAATTTTTGAAAATTATATAGCTTAAGGTTGCTCTTGATAACCTGAAATCCAATGTCTTCGAAACGTTTTATAATTTATCAGATAAAAGTAGCAGTCTCCATCAAATTACGTTATAATTATGGGATGAGTTTTTTTTTATAAATTGAAATTGAGATCGAATTAATACTCAAAGATTTTAAGCTTTTATTTAATTTATAAAATAACATTAAAAACAATCAGTTGCTTAAAAATGTAGATTTGATTTGTTTGAAAGCTGGCAAACAACCTTGTAGCATATTTTTACTATCTTATGCAACTCAGAATAATTAATATTGTCTAGACATATTTAGATCAGAGGCAAAGGTTGGTTTAATCTAACCCGGCTTGATGACAGGCTAACCACAAAGCCTTGGAAAAGTTAATTAGTTCGAGCGTACACAAACAACTATATATCCTGTATTCATATATATTGTATAGTAAAATATAAGTGGGATATGCATTAAAAATTAAATCAGCTTCACGCTCTATATACAGCAGAGTAGGCAGAGAGAACCTAGTGTTAAGACACTCCGTTCCCCACTTACCGTTGAATTTTGAAGGCATTGCGTGTTGGGTGGCGGAACTCTACGCCGCGCTTTGCCTCATATGTATTGATTCATATATATGGTGCTAATACAAAGTTGATAATATTTTTTATTTACTCATAATTTTTATGGCTATGGCTTTTTGCGTTTTATCATCTTTATATATGAGATATTATAAAAATAAAATATGCTAACAAAACATTCAGATTTTTTAACAAAAATACGTCTAACAGTCACTAGACATCAAGTTCTTCTTAGTCTTAACTGGCCGTCATACGCAACTATTCTTAGCTATAATAATTTTCTTATTCTCTTTTGATACTCCATACAATAATAAGCTATGGTATAATTTTTTTTTTTGAAAGGTAGTCAAATATTATATTTTGATCAATGGGAGATGAAAGATATGGTGAATATATCTATCGGCTATAAAAAGGTAGTATTAAGTATTCATTGGCTGAAACCACTAATATGAAATAAAAATTTTATTAATTTAAATATAATTATCAGACTAGTCGTGACGCAGGGGCACAGGGTTGTGACTGTGAAAGCGACAAATTGGGTGAGAAAATGAAATATTTAATATTTTCATTTCTTGGCTATGGTGTTGAGGTAAAACGCGGTGTTAAGTTCCGCCACTCAACAAGCAATGCCCTCAGAATTCAACAAAAAGTGATGAGCCGAGTGTTTTAACACTCTCTCTGTCAAACAAATATGCAGAATTTCATGAGTTCAAGAGAAGTCGAGATAAATTCTACTGAACCTACAAAAGGATCGACTTGTTTGGAACGGTTTGTGTAATGTAAGTCACGGCGGCTTTATGACAAGCATTCATGTACTCCGGGTCTAATGAGTCAGAACTTGGGAGTTTGTCAAATAGTTTTCCTTATATGAGATATGAGATAAAATCTTATCATCACTTCATACCATTTGATTTACATACAAAAAAACCTGTGTTACATGTAAGGTATGTGTGTACTATACAGTTGTTCTAAATTATGCAGTACCTACACTATATTATTTAGTAAGTTACATTGTAAAATAAAAAAATATTTCAAAGATCCTTTTCAAAAAATGATAAATAAAATTTTCTTCATAAAATTTTACTTATTCAGGTGAAATATTAAAAGATATTTCCGACTTGAATATTTATTTTTTGTTGAGGATGAGCGCCAAACGATAGACATCTTTTTGATTTTTAAATACTAAAGCTTCTATTTCGAGTTCCCGTTACCCGGATTGTAATTATTTAGTAAGATTGTAAATGACTCAATATTAACATTAAATATTTTGGTTTTTTGTTTATCACAAGAATGCAAACGAATATTATTTATATTTTATTTTATTTAACATTATGTTAAAAAGTACTTACTTACTTCACTAAAAGACACATCCAGCCTCTTAACGGATACCTATGTATAAAGGTGAGACGAAACGCTCATCTTAGTACAATAGCCTTATACAACCCCCCCTCCTCCCCTCATTCCCCCGATCACCACCTTTTTCGCCTTCTGAGTAATGCCTAATGAGAAGCGTGGACCTAAAATTTGGCGCCAACTCGAACTCTAAAGAGCACTAGAGAGAAGAGCGAACGATTCAAATCTGGAACACCAAAACCTTCAGAACGAAACTCTATCATCGAAGCGATAAAGCCGACATAAATGTATGCACATACATTTCATACAGCTTAAAGCTCTGGACGACGAATCGATTTAAGGACTCCCTTTTTTTAAAACAAATTTTCTTTATCGGCAATTCTCTTTATAACCTTTATTATCGTTTGACTTTTGTTAGAGATAAAGGAAAAATGTTTTAAGATAATTTCAAACATTATCAATCCTGCCCTCAGAGGATCAGTAGGAAGTGATTTTATATTTATATAACAATTTTATGACAACAGAATATAAATAACTATAAAAAAGACCAACGTAATATCGTAAATTAAAATCATTTCAGCCGCTATCTAAAAATCGATTTATTCGTTTTTAAATACGAACACACATTCAAATTCCGTGCAATTATTAATCCATTAGTTTTTCTTGTAATAGGTGAGTCGAAGTGGTCGTTTCAATGAGTGAATGAGTTCTCGTGAATTTTTTATTGAGGTCGATGAGAATTTTGTTTAATTTACTACTGGTAAATTTATTTTTAGAATCATTTCGAATACAATCAATTTAGTTGCATGTTACTGGGTTCACTCTTTTCGAAGATCGTAAATAAATAAACAATAACAGCAGCACCTAGGCAGAAGCAACTTAGTGTTAAGACGATCCGTTCCCCAAATATGAAATACATGTGTGAAAACATTATTTATCATAAACTTAATTAATTATTTTATTTGATAGAATTTATAAATGTTGTTGTGTAAGTAGTTTTTATATGTTAATAACATTTATTTAAATTAAGATATAACAAGTAGTTTCCATTTTAATTATACTATTACACGGCTCGCAATCAGTACCCGTAGCTGAGCTGCTACGCTACGCTACGAGATTCTCGTAGCTGTCTACGGAGATTGCTACAATCCAATAACAATAAAGTTTGCTGCAATTAAAATAATTTTATTATTCTTATCATTTAATAAAAATATATGTACCATGTCATATTGACTGTTTTAAATTTTCCGGTACATACAAAGTATGTATAAAGTTATAAAAAAGAATGTAAGAAAAATCTAAGAGAAACAAGTCGTCAAACGGGAGTACCATTTGTTTTTTTTTAATGAATTTCAAATGTATTACTATACTGTAACAAGCTGAATAATTAAGCTTATTACAAGAGTCTAACATTATTATTATTATTTATTTATTTATTTATTTATTTTTTTTTAACATTTTTTTTTCTCTCTGACTACCCCGCTAGGGATAAAGCGTGAAGTTAAGTTAAGTTTTAAGTTTAACATTATTTTTTTTAGCTTCACGCCGTATGGTATATGGCGATAGCAGGGTAGACAGAGGGAAGTTAATTTTAGGACACTCCGTTCGCTATTTTCCGCCGCTGAGTGGCTAAACTTAACACTGTGCTTTGCTTTGTTACCAGAGCGAAGAAATTTACATAAATATTTCATTCCCCCGAAAAGAAATCGAACTCACAACTGTTAAGTCTACAATCACACGTCACACATAAATATAATTTTTAAAAATAAAAGTCGAATGTTCGAAATCCACTAAAATACGTCTTTATCTTCAAAAAGGAATTTAAATATGTTTACATAAACTGTGTACACAAGAACATACAAACTTATAATGAAAATAGGAGTACGCCTCAGCGGTTACGCGACATGTCTAAACTTAGCCGCGTAGTTTCCATCAAGTAAAGCTAACCACTAAACAAGTAATAAACTTTTATTACGAGATCTTCGTTGATATATGAACTAGTCATATGGAAGTGTGGGATTCAAATCTCACATATGATTTGAGATAATTTTATTGAGCATTATTGTATTATTTTCATTAGCACAATAAATCAGTCGAAATTGATATGTACATTTTACATGGTCTGACCAATAATTATTATTAATTTTCCTGAACGGGAATTGATCCTACAACGTTGACATTTAACGTTGACATTAAGAAATCATGCGAACAGTAGGGTAGGCAGAGGGAACTTATTGTTAAGACACTCTGTTTCTAACCTTACTACCTTAAACAGAAAAATCGAAGGTTTTTATTGCCAATATTTTGTAGTTTCAGACAATGAGAAATAAGAATTAAATTACTTGACAAGCAAGCTCAAAATCTCCATCTTAAGTCCGCTGTCATTATTATTCTTTTAATTGCCACATCATGTATGTTAGGCAGTGCACACATACTTGTACATTATACAAAGCTTACATATATATTTAAATAAATATTCCATTTGCTCGAATGGAGTCAAACCCACAACTAGTTGTGTTACATATTTGTGCCCCTGTGCTACGACTGGCCTCCAGATAAAATATGAGGTATATTTTATCTGGAGGCCAGGAGCTATAATTACAAAAGAAATGGTAATTTCTTTTTCTTAAGATTTTAAGGTAAGAACCTTTAACCTAATATCTATTCAATGATATTCCGCTCAAGATTTTTCTGTAAAAGATTTTAATATTTTTTTTTCACTAAACACAGCCCTTAGCCGAATATTGTTGGACAAGGCCCTTTTACCTTTTGTAAAGAACAAACAACCTTACCTCCTTTGTTGTTTTAGTTGTAAGGTATATGAAATGAAGTATAATGAATACATATAACGTTTAATAATAAATAATTACAATAAAAAAAATTGAGTCGATTCTTAAATACAAAGGAAGAAAGAAGAGATTGAGACTAGTTGTGGCGCAGGGGCACAAATGTTCGGCTATAAACGCAACAGGTTTTGAATTTTTTTTTATTTAGAATATTTAAAGTTTTTTGATTTAGAATATTTAATATTTTCATTTTCTCACTCTCGTAACGATAGTGGCAGAAAGAGTATCCAAACACAGATTTCCTAGGTTTCCTTTGCAGGATACAGCGTAAAAAAAATTACGACATTCACAACACCTGTACTTGTTGTTGATTATATAAATTCTTCTAAATACCAATGTACACGTGTAAGTTATTTGAATATTAGGTCGCGGGTTCAGGCAACATACGAAAAATTCGTTATAATCTTTAATGTCAAAAATTGTTACCGTATAAAATGTCATAAGATAAACAATATTATCTAACATTTATGATGATGGAAACAACTATTTATCCATAAAATAATAATTTAAAACAATTTTTAAACAAATTCTTTTAAAAAGCACCTGATATTGAGTAAAAGTATAAATGGTCGAGCTTAGTTTGTCGCAGTCAGCGGAACGTTGCGCACCACTTAGAATTTTAAGCGTTTCACTAGCCTTCCTACATGTTCCAACTTGTAAATTGTCACTTAGGGCACTATTAAGGGCAAATTTAGTCACCTTATAATGTGTAACACGATAAAGAATAATACAACAAAAATATATATTTTATTATTTATTTAACCAGTTTCACTCTGTATCCCCAACTCAGCAGGGAAGTCAAACGGAACTTAGTGTTAAGATACCTCGTTTCCCATTTCCCGCCGAGTTCTGGAGGCATTGCATGTGGCAGAACTCAATCCCGCGCTTTGCCTTAATCACAGAGCGTGTATAAATTTAAATAAATATTTCATTTCCTCGAGTGGGGATCGAACCCACAACTTCAACTTAGACTCGCGCCCTCGTGCCCCTGCGCCACGACTGAATATGGAAGATATTTTATAGAAAAGGAATATTCTTTATGGACAAAACAAAAAAATATGTGAATATGATAGTCAACTTGTCTACCCCGTAAGATATAAACATATATAAGTAAATAAGTTATTATACAACCCTCACGTGCTCTACCCTTACATTGTAAACATAGTTTAGCACCCTTCACTCTGGAATTTTCTATAGTTGTAAATTTAAATCTGAATATACAACATATGTATTTTGAAAACTTTTTACTTCTATACAAAAATATATATAAAATCAGCTTCACGCTGTATCCCGTAAACAGTAGGGTAGGCAGAGGGAACCTAGTGTCAAGACTCCGTTCCCCACTTTTTGCCAAACTCTGGAGGAATGCCTCCGTGACGCAATGGCGTGGTGAGTGGCAGAACTCAAAGCCGCGCTTAGCCTCTACACCAGAGCGAAGAAAATGAAAATATAAATTTAAGCAAATATTTCATCTCCTCGAGTGGAGATCGAACCCACAACCAGTCGGTTTTACAGTGACTGTAACTTTGTGCCACTACGCCACGACTGGCCTCGTCGACATGGATAGTAGACATTATATAAAGTGTTAACTGAAATAAACTGCTAAATGCTACTTGAGAATAACCCAAGCTACACTGTCAATAGTCTTTTCGTGCATTTTATCACATTTCAAAGTGTCTATCTCTGCGAATAGTATATACGGTGACGTCAGACGTAGGCGGACGCTCGAAACCTTTTAATGGCGTGTGGAATACGGACGATATATGATTTATTTCGAAGACTACTTGGATAGTAAAAGATACTTGAGAAGTCTAAGGAGTATATAAAAATAAGCAATAGTGGTTAGCAATATATTTTTTAATTAAAATCAAAAATGTTGTTAATTAAAATCTACCTCTAAATATCTTTTATCTAAAGATTATCTAAGATATCTAAAGATTTTATTTCATTATCGATATTTAAAATATTTATCAGTTCTACATAAGCATGAGCTCAAAGTAATCAAGGCAATTTTATAATTATACTAAAAGCACATTTGGCAACACTATCTAACGTAAGCGTATTACACAATTACTATAATAAGTGCTTTCTTCCAGTAAACAGTGAAGCCGTAGAGCCTAATCGCGAGTTAATCAGCTTACGTAGACAAACTTACTCAGGTTTGTGTTAAACCCTTTGAAATTTTAGCTATATATCACGTTAAATACTGTATTTTACTATGCAGCTCAGTTTTCGTAGAAGCAGCGTTTTACAGGAAGGACGAGAGGTGTTATAAGTTCTATTACACGTTTCCTGTGACAATGTTTTGTATATAAATGGTTTATCGTTGCAATAAAACAACAGTAAAATAAGGTGGGCATAAGATATTTATTGTTAATACATTCTGTTCTGTATTTTTCACGTACTTCTTTTAAAACGAGTAGAGTGAAGAAATTAAATTTATTGTAATATAATCATTCCCACGAGAGGGGATCCAACGCACGATCATCGCAATTAAAGCAGATGCAGTTCCAAGCAATCATTTTATGATTGTTTTGCTGAAATTGATACATTACACGATGAGATATTGAGACCAGTCGTGGGGGGCAGGGGCACAAAGTATGACTGTAAAATCTGGTTGTGGGTTCAATCCCTACTCGAGGAGATGAAATATTTATTTTCATATATATTTCTATTTCTTCGCTCTGGTGTCGAGGCAAAGCGCGGAGTTGAGTACCGCCACTTAACACGCAATGCCTCCAGAATTTGGAGGGAAGTGGGGAACGGAGTGTCTTAACACTGGGTTCTCTCTGCCTACCCTGCTGTGTGCGGGATACGGTGCGAAACTGATTTTACTTTCTTACGATGGGTGATTTCTACGTATATACATTTTAAATTTTCGACCGAATTTAATGGTCGTTTTAATAACAAAATATTATTACGTCCAACATTATATTATAATCAAATCTTTTTTTTTTGAGTTTCACGCTGTATCTAACTCTGTGATAGATCCTGAGATGATGTTTTCGTTCATAAATTTTAATCTATGAATGAAAATGTGCACCCCAAGGTCGCTCTCAAGATCGATCTCAGAGTTGGCAGCGGCTTATAAATACTGGCCTTAGCCTACTTCCGATACGATGTTTTATTTATAAGGGATTTTTTATAAATTAAGCCTTAATTACTACTGACTATAATAAAACAGTTCAAATGGCTTACTAGATTGACAAGCTACAATATGGTGATTTAAAGTGCTAGAAGTAGCAATTCCGTGTCAAGGCAAAACGCGGCGTTGAGTTTCGTCTCTCAACGCGGAATGCCTCCAGAATTCGGCGGAACGGTGTGCCTTAACACTAAGTATCTTCTGCCTACCCTGCCGTTAGCGGAAAACAGCGTGAAACTGGTTTGTTTTTTTTAGAAGAACAATAAAATGAATATCAAGTTAAAAAATTATTAAAAATAGCAATAGAATTAATATCTACTTATAAACTAAAATATTGATAAAGCTAAGTAAGCAATGAAATGTTCTCAAATAAGCTAATAAATTCTAATATTTATCTAACAGTAACTACATTTGAAGAAAAGCTATTAAAATTTTGGACCGCTTACGATTGGCCTAAAGTTTTCTAATTTCATGAGGACGTAAGACGTCAATGCCGTGGATGGATATTTATCTTTGCTAGCTGTTTCTTGAGAAAAAAAATTAGTTATTTATTTTTATTTTACTGAACTAATGAAAGAATGTAATTAAGTGTAATTGTGTACTTAATTTTTTCCAAATATATTGTTAGCTTTTTAATAAAGGTACACTAAAAAATGTTTCGATTAGGTTCTCACACACAAAAGGTGTTCAACATTTTGATACCGTACAAAAGCAAAAGTTTTATTCATTCTTTTCATAAGAGTTGAATCGATTCAGTTTTTTCATCTTTTGTTGATAGAAGAAATGAGGGCATATAATAGTCATTTAACCATGACCTACTTAAGTTTTAAATGTAAAATTCAAATATTGTTCCAATATACATTTGTTATATTACGTAGTTTCGTAGTATCTTACTTTCCAAAGATAAATGGATAAAATTGTTGAGTTTTCATTTAACATCAAATCATCAGTTACCAGAGAATGAACAAAAAAATACTGGCATTGTTAAGCTTATAATCTTAATAAATTTCAATGACAAGGACACTCTTATTTTTCCTTATATTTACCTATAAATAATAAAGTGGTCAATAATTTACAATAATACAACCAAATTGCTCCAAAATCATCTTGCTACAAAAACTAAGTTTAACCAAAATCGTAAAAAAAATTATAATATAGATTCTTATATAATTTTATATGAATACTGGTACAGTATAACATTATATCAAAGTTTACTCATTTAAAAACGAGAAACAAATGAGGTATACGAGATACAAAGACAATAATTTTAATGTTAATGCTCCTTTTAATAAAGAAAATGAAATCTCGTTGTGCATAGTGCATTAACGTAATGTATTATGATACAACAAGAGTATAATTTAAAGTAACGGACAGGCTGGTTTAATGGTTTGTATGTAAATAGGTAAATGTTACGATTCTACCCCTTATACGATACGATTGACCTACATCAGGGCGGTGAACTTATTAAAAATGAAATATTTCTAACTTAATCCCAAAATGCTTGTCAAACCTTGTATTCGTAGTACGTTGTGATTTGTAACAGTTGAAAATATCTTTAACATGGACTTTTATTTTTCTATGGAAGAATAAATTAAATATATATAAATATAACAATTTATAAGTAATTTAAGATATATGTTATACTCTACATATTATATTTACATATGTCACATATAAAGTAGAAAATGTGAAACATTATGCATGTGACAATTTATTATCTGCATTATTCGACGTTCGACGCCCCCACACGAAAAGATAAAACGAATTACTCTGTACGCTATTATGTTATAAAATTATATTATCATGGCAATACCATGTTGGAGATATGGTAACACATGGCTAAGCGAATATGGACCGTGTCGGAACATAAATAGGCCTCTAATGCGATTCCCTCCCTGTACATTGTAGGTGAAATCAAATTTTCTACACTTTAAGAGCCGTTTCCTTGGCGCATGATAAAACATCGACAAGATGGCGAGAGATAGAGACTTTTTGATAACTAACTCTCTTTATTGAGAAGCATTTAAACGTATTTTATTTAATATTAGTACTAAAATGTTATTAGTATACTAAGTTGTGATTCAATAGAACACCTAATATTTGCCACATTTGGAGTAATTTATTTAATAATAATCGTTTATTTAAATGTTAAAAACATCTTTAATATAGTATAGCTTTCGCAATCGCTTAGGACGTAAGAAAGAAGGACTCCTAGGTTTTCCAATTGTCAACTTGAGATTAACACTAGGATACTTTTTCGAATCACAAATGTATATAACATATTTTACTGCTCTCTATATGTAATCAAGACAATATAATTCAAGTTCCAAAATTGGCGCCTCTGACAGAGCATATAAAATTTGATAACATAAAATTATCACCATAACATATATAAAGTGATAGTGAAATAGTACACGGGTTTTTTAACACAATTATATACATTCCGTGTTCAATCGTCGAGAAAATGGAACACATAGGGAAATAACGGTATAATTAAATACATGACGGAACATAGTGAATAGTGATATGCAGTATACTCGTAAATTAAAAATGGAGCATTCACGAGGAGTGGAATCCAGAAAAATTGACAGGGTAGATCGCGAGGCCCTAGCAAGCGGGGTCGTCGAACGGCGTCGGCGTCCGGGCCGGGAGGGGCGCCGGTTTCGGCGCGGTATCGATCGGAGGGCATACCTTCCTGCGGCCGCAGCAGAGCATCCTCCGAGCGCGCGACTGTCCGCCCGGCGAAGACTTCAACCTGGCCAGTTTGCGCCACTGCATGAGGACCGGCTACGGCGCGGGCTGGGGCGGCCGCGGCGCCGCCTGCTCGCGCATGCTGCTGCTCGGACGCGGCCGGAGCGCGCGAGCCTTCCTCGCCGAGTGCCGCTGCCCGCCCCGCGCCTGCGCCCTGCGCCCACGCCCACACCCCACGCTCCACACCCCACACCCCCACGCGATTAATAATTCCAGCTACGCTGCCAGTGCGTATGTGGGTTAGTTTTTTGGCGATCGATGCGATTATTCGGTGCGAGTTTCCTAGGGCGATGCAACCAGACGACCTATTAATCGGTTTTCTAGATGCACATGGAGAAAGGTCAATGAAACGTCTGCTACTGTTATTTGGATTTTACTTGTCTTGTTGGTATATGAGATGAAATGCGATATATGTATATTAACTAATTAAATAACTTATTTGAGGCCACTTGTGGTGCAGGGGCAGAAGCGTATATAGTCACTCGAGGAAATGCAATATTTAATATTTTAATTTCTTCACTTTGGCTCACTCTGGTGTCGAGCTAAAGCGCGGCGTTGAATTTCGCACGTAATGCCTCCAGAATTCGCCTAATATTAGTAGCAATTATTAACAGCACTCTCAGTATAAACAAATAAAACACAACCTATAATATCTACTATAATAAAACTAAACTAATTATAGTACGAACATATGTAATTAAAAGGGCCACAAGTATACAGTGTTAGGATGTTAATAAGCCATAGCGATGTAGATACAACTTCCGGCGGCCATACACGAAGCCGACAAAACCACACGAGGCCCCAAACTCTACTTACTAGCCGTACGTTTCCCGGTTTCCTAAATTAATGGAATATCAACGACCCTCGTGGACGCACTTGCACGCGTCAAAATTGACACATCAGGCAATTACGCCAATTAAAGCGGGAATACATAATGCAAGTGGAGTGGTCGTAGGACGATTATTGTGATTACCGCCAGCTACACCCGCTCTGAGCTGAGGAGGAAACAAGGCTATGAGAATCTAATTATTATAGAATTGAAATTTTATTTTTTGTTATACATATTTAATTAAACTTATTATTATTATAATTGATATATTAGAATTGATTTAAGTAAACCCTGGTTGAGGCCAGTCGTGGTGTACTGGCACAAGGGTGTGATTGTAAATGCGACAGGTTGTGGGTTTGGTTACCACTCGAGGAAATTAAATATTTAATATTTTCATTTCTTGCTCTGGTGTTGAGGCAAAGCGTAGCGTTGAATTCCGCTTCTCAACACACAATGCAGTGAAATCGGTGGAAAATAAGGAATGGAGTGTCTTAACACTAGATTTTCTCTGCCTACCCTGCTGTGTGCGGGAAGCTGTATTCCGCAAAGCGTAAATTTCATGCAATTTCTAAGGTTCCTACTCACTTGTTTAATATCGGTGAAGTAAGAACCAGCCATTTAAAATATCTTAAATTTTTCAGAAGGCCTTTTATATGTAAATTTCCAGGCGGAAAGTTCTTAATTTCGAAATAGCGTGGTGTCCCCTACCAGAATTGATTAAGGCAATTTGGTAAATTATTTTTATTTTACTTCCTTTGGCAGTGAAGACTAGCAGAAAACCGTTTGTGATAACATACTTGATGTTTAATTTTATACTTAATTGAAGGATTTATCTGAAGATTTATTTTTATCATAAAAAATATTTTTTTCTTAAAATTACACCATTATGTCTCACTAGTAAGAAATCATGGTGGTTTTTAACAACACTAGATATAGTATGTTTTAATTAGAAAATTATAATGTATTTTGTATTATTTAACCAATTAAATATTAATACCTTATTTTCTTTAATTTTTAGCTTCATAATGTTTCCCACATATAGCAGGCTAGAAAAAGGCGGGCGAGTATCGGAATTGGGTAGGGTGGGCCTCCGCCTGGTCTTGGTACCAAAATGAGGAAATTAAATTAATTCATTTCCTCATCCTTGATGTTTCTATTATGTTTTTAACTATTGAAGTGGTGAATTTAAGAAACGTCGCACAGTCATCATTTTGCAGTAACTAAATAGAGAAAATTTTATTTATTGTGGTGCCTAACATATATCTTATAAGTATTTTATAGTAAATTCGTACGTAGTATAAGTATTTACAGCACATTTTAAAAAGGAAATATTAATTATCTTAACGCCGCGTCACAATAATTGCAAAACCCTTGAAAATTTAACCCAAAAAAAGAAAATTTAATCCTTGATATCAATCCTAAATGAAGATTAAATGAATCAGAAATATAGATCAAGATATATAAAATACGTTTGTCACTAAATCAGGCACTGTGTATCCACATAAAAAAAATAATTATTAAGGAGTGCTTTTGAACACAATCTGTTCACGACATCTAGTCTACGTTATGATTTCTCCCTTAATGGAAGCTCAGGCAACCCGTCAAATTGAAGGGATAAAGTTTGAAAGGGGATAAAAAACGCGCGATTACGTGAATGATCAAAAGGACCCACTTGTGATTTACAACGTTTCGGCTAAGTTAACTTTTCCCAATATAGGCAAAAACGATTTTTAACGTTCGATGAAATAAAGTACTTAGCGTGTTATTTTATATAAATACTAGTGGTGCGCGTGCGTTATTCTTTTAGGTTAGTTATGTGTATTTAGGAAAAATTCGATAGTTATTTTAGTATATACAGTCTGATTTATACACTTAATAAATTATAATTTTAATCTTTGGCTATTTTATTTTATTTTATTCTCAACAATTGTCGTTTATAAATGTGTTGTTATTTAAGACTAACTAATAGTTCAATTTCACGTGCCGAGTTATGACACCTATCTTTGCTCATAGTAGGTACTTACTGTTAAGACATTCCGTTCCCCACTATCTGCCGGATTATTGACTGGCAAAGGGCGAGGTTCACGTGCATTCGCACGTTTGTACTACTAACCGCTCCCCAACACAGCCTCATCTAGGTAAATACTTAATTGACGAGAGATAAAAACTCGGAAAGGTAAAAATTTTTCTCCAATTGTGGATCAAACCCACAATCAAAGCGTGTACAGTCTGACGCTACTCTATTGAGCTCTGATGGCCGATTTAAATTATATTGAATTCACAAACTAGTAAAATACGGGCCCGACGTATAACATATTATTAAAGAAATCGTTGACCGAGTATAATCCATAGTGGGCTTATCTTTAACTTAAATAACTCTTACACATAAAGCGATGTCCTTATAAATTCGGTCACTGGAACGTATCCAAGTCTTTACTGAAGAATTGAATTGAAACTAAAAAGAAATCCTTGACAATATCTTTTGACGGGCGATAGCATCGTATAATGAAAGTAGTCTTTTAGTGCACCTGTAAAATTAAAATTATACATTTCAAAAAAGTTTATATTTTACATATTTTTTTTAATTAAATTGAAATAAAAATATTGTTTTTTTAGTATTACAGAACTACACTTTCGGGAATAACCAGAGAAATTTGGCAATAAGTATATCAATTTGTCCTCCATTTTAAACTCAATTACTTGCAAAAACAAAACAGAAAACATTAACAGAAAAAATCGTCTCAGGCAATAGAACATAAAACTGCAATTTATATATTAAAATGCACAAGCACCTGTTAAAAACATAATTATTAAAAATTAAATATTACCACTAGTAGGGGAATCCACAAGCAAGGTGCATATTACCACAATTGAGCAGGGATGCTATAAGTGGTTTAAGTTTGTTCCACTAATAGTTATAATGTACATTTATTATATCAATGAAATGAATGTGTCTAATACTTTAGCCACAGTAGATATAGGTACGATTTTTATATTTTCTATCCATGATAATTAAATCATCATGGGCAGAAAATATAAAAATCGTCCATACAAATTATTAAAAAAAGTGGGAGTTATCTTTACAAATATCACTCATAATGTCATACAATGTCAATAAAACAAAAACAATGTTTATGAATATTTTCCTTAAAATATAACTAGAGCTTAACAGTATGATAAAATTATTAGTTTTCTCAGAAACAATACCATACTACCTATAGGTACGTAATTTAAAAATATAGCAAATATAGCTTTTTATAATAAATAAATATATATATATATGTATATATATATATATATATATATATATATATATATA
>DWAN01001443.1:0-17833 GCA_018230445.1 Heliconius hewitsoni | reverse complement strand
ATATATATATATATATATATATATATATATATATATATATGGAAAAGGACAAGGCAAACAGGCGTTCGGGTCACCGTATATTAATGGATGTTTTTCAGCTTTTAACATTAAAAACTACTGAACGGACTTAAGTAAAAAATTACACTAATTAGCTTCACGCTGTATCTAACTGTAGTGTTATGAGGCTCTACTCTCCACTTTCCGCAGAATTTTTTGCGTGTTGAGTGGCGGAACTCAACGCTGGGCTATTGCCTTAGTGTCAGAGCGAAGATATGAAAATATTCATAAATAATAATAGATTTCTCCGAGTGGGGATCGAAACTCCCACCGCCGCGTTATACTCACACCCTTGCGCGCCACGATAACTTCAAAAGTTACAATAATATAGCTGATACATCAAAATAATAAACGACAACTTTAGGCGTGCAAAGCCATACGTTTAATATAAAAACGCTGTACGCACTAAACTTAATCTCCAAAACACCATTGTAAGGCTGGAGTTGTAAGAAAGCAATTATGCTGCGTAACAAATAAGCGATGCTCAAATGAAACCCTTCGAAATATCAGGTGCCAATGATTTGTTGTGTTGTTTTAAATCATTTTACAGTAAATTATCTTTGTATTACTTTTTAAATACTTTGACTTAAAATATGTACTTATAAGAAACTACAAAAGCTTATGGGAGAGTGAGTGGGTTCCTTAACTACATGCACATGACCCGTATTTTTTATTAGTAGATTTATTTTCATGACTTAAGATATTAGAACATGATTTAGAACTAGATAATATAAGTAAACATATAATTATAATATAATTCCGAAGAAAATATAAAAAAAATCTTCATAATATTTTTAGACATTTTTAAAGTGTTAATCCACACTTAGGAAAGATAGATACTTATTTAGAAAACGTATAAAGATGTATTTATACGTTTTCTAAATAAGTAAATCTTTATAATTTAGTGAAAGTTAAATTTAGTTAAATTATGCACTTTATTTACCTAATAACTGCTAAAGTAAAAACAATCCAAATTTCATATTCCCTGATAGTAGTGCCTATTTACTAGTGGATGTATGCCTACAGGAACTTTCAGGTTTTATAACATAACGATGGTCTGGCTTTCGGCTCCCTTTCTAAAAAAGTTAAATCTAATTAATTTAAATTTTGTAAGTCCTTTGTATTCTATAATAAATATTCATTTCGCCGGAGTTATTCTTTATACTTTATATAAATTATATTATATTTCTTTATCTATATATAGAAATTATTGTTTGCAAAATCACTTTAAGCGGTAGATATTTTTAGTGGCCCAATCATATAGTGTTAGCTTTTTTCAAGTCACACTTATGCCACTACGGTGTCATTATACACGAGAAATTACACCTATAAATCACTTTAACGACTATTAGTCACAGCTACGTGTGTAAGTTCTAATAATTATGTGAGCATAGGGTGCTTTATTACGTTCAGGCATGTCATTATCGCCTATGAGTGCAGTAAGAAATCTGTAAATAGGTTAAGGCTTACCGTATAAACTTTGAAAAAGCTATTTTGTTAGAAAAAATATTTTTAGTTGCAATATATTTTTGCAAAGTATTTTTATTAGAGGGCTTTATAACATAATGATAAGATTTAAATTTTGTTTTGATAACAACACTTTTCATCACATAAAAGAAGAACAAGGAAAGCATATAAGCAAATGATGGGCCAGCCGTGGCGCAGAGACTTGAATTGTGTCTCATAATGTTAAGAAGAAGAAAATCTTTCATTGTTCATGTTCTTGTAATAAAATCTATTTTAATGATTCCTACAGTCACCTATAACTACACTATAAAAAAATATTTTTTTTGTTTTACCAAACTACGCGACTCAAAATAGAGTAATGTATTTTTTTATGATGCTACTTTTTCACTAGCATACTGTTACGAAGTAATATTAAAACACCAGTAAGTTCATTATTTTTAAACCAATATATTTATTTCTGGAACTTTGTATATTTGTTAAAAATATTATTTTATATTTAACTCTCTTGTTCAGTGGCTCCACGTACGCTCTTTACGCAGCGTTATTTGAACGGCGCGACAACGTGAGGATGCCTCACCTTGTTGTGATGAAATAGCTTGGGAGTTAATACGATGTAACAAGTAATTTTGAGATCAGTTACCAGGTAGTACACCTATAAGGTGTATATTTAGATATAGGTACATATATCTATATGATAAAAAGTTTGTTTAATATGCAATTCTCTCTTCTTTCTCTCTCTTTAGGCCAGTCGTAGCGCAGGAGCACAAAGTGTGACTGTTAAATCGGCTGGTTGTGGGTTCGATCTCCACTCCAAGACATGAAATATTTGTTTAAATTTATATTTTTATCTCTTCGCTCTGGTGTCGTAGCAAAGCGCGGCGTTGAGTTCCACCAGTCAACACGCAATGCTTCTAGAATTCGGCGGAAAGTGGGGAACGGAGTATCATAACACTAGGTTCTCCCTCTGTGCGCCGGATATAGCGTGAGGCTTTTACTTTTGTGAGGAAAACAGTGAATCTGCTTTACACGGCCTTTGATAATTTACATAAATCATACATAGTTCCTGTTTTTTTTTAGTTTTTAAATTTGCAAAGAACGAGTTTGTATATCTTTCCCACATGCCAGAAAGAACAATGTTAAGACTTAAGACACACTGTTCCATCGACATTTCGAAGCATTGCGTGTTAAGTAGTAGAACTCAACGCCGCGCTTTAACTTTTTACCAATACAATGAAACGAAAATATTAAATAATGCATTTCCCCAAGCAGGAATCGAAGCTACAACACTCCCATTCACAGTCACACTCTTGTGCTCAGGGTATTATAGTTTGATAGTTACTTATAGTTTGCAATTTAAATCATGTAAGTACTATTATGAACAGGAAGTTTCTTACGTTACTTTATTAAGTAAACCTTGTGAAGCTCGGCGCAGTTCAGTTATTGACATTTTTAACTCCTACAGTTGGATTTATTTGAATAATAGTAAAAATCTACGTATTTTAAGTATTTTCTTTCCTTCTTTACCTTATGAATGGAGTGGAAATACTTTTATAATAATCGCATGTTGTATAACCAAGTGCTCTACTCTGCTCTGTAACTTCACGCTATATCCCGCATATAACACGACGGAGAGAACCTACTGTTTAGACACTCTTTTTCCTATTTTCTGCAAAAAATTTAAAACATTCCGTTTGAATGGCGGAAGACAACGCCGCACTTTATCTTGTTACCAAAGCGAGAAAATGAAAATAATTTATTCTCACAAATGGTAATTGAACCCACAACCATCGCGTTTGATGTCAAATGGTGTGCGGTCTGTGTTATTTTAATTAAAAACAGTTTTTTAATATAATTTATTGAATTAATTAACAGTAGGTAGGAATACGCTCGAAGCAATCATGTTCTACACAACAAATATGAGAACCGTTGATTTATGAGTAAAACTAATTAACAAACCAATTAATAGTAGCGGAAATAATCCTTATCAGAGTTACCTCCTCGCTTGATTTCGTGGCGATATTAATTTTCCTCTCGGCTTGTTGTTTTTTTTTTTATTCTAAATAAGTGTTTTTTTTATAAAACGTATAATAAAACCATTTTTTTTACGTAAATGTGGAATAAAACTTAACAATAATAATATAGTAAAATGTTTTTAGTTATCTATAGTAGGCGTGTGATGCCATCGTGTAGCTTATAGGGATAATGTGTAACTGTACTGTCATCCACGTTAGATGATTTTATAATATATTATGATATTGTTTTTATTTCTTCAGTCTACGCTACACGTACGGCTTAAGGGTACCGATACTTAACACGAGACGTACGTAAAGTGGATGTGAGCGCGTGGAGAAAGATGTGTCTAAATATTAAATTCTCGTAGACCCTAGTATATGCGATTAATTTCTAAATTATATGCATTACATAGATTGAAATTGTTGTAAATTGATATTATTATTAATTTGAAAAAAGCCAGATCATTGCATGTAAAAATTAATTATGATAATGTCTACATTTTCTTTTTAGTTTGTCACTCAAATCAAAATTTATTATTTATATTTTAAACTTGCTTACTTCGCTGAATTCACACAATTAAATAACTTTTAAGTCGTGATAAATGATCTCATTCCTAACTTTTTTCGGTTCCATCGAGTGCGCGAGGTCCCTTAATTGCCTCCGAGCATTCCACCACATACCAGTAATTTTTAACTTGCTGTTTCAGACATTTTAAAGATACTACGGTATATTTCGCTCTATCTGTTAAGAAAAATAAATAGGGTTCACGCCGTTTTGTAGGAAGTTACTTAACTAGGTTTGTTCCAACTTGTTTATTGGTCTTTTAATTTTTAAAGGTATTTTTTTCTTTTGTATTGTTACTTTGTGTATTGGCAGTGATGTTATGCATATGATTTTTTTTAATTGCATGTTGTATGCCGCAGGGCAGAGGAAACCTAGTATTAAGATATTCTGTTTAGTACTTTTCGTTTCTTATTTTCAAATTTGTGCCCCTGCGTCCCTACTGGTATTATGATCTATTCAATTCTTATGTGTATAAAAGTACTGAAACACGATTACTGCTGCTCCCTGCTTTTTATCCTGCATATAGCCAAGTACGCTGATGGAATCTATTGCTAAGACACTCCGTCCCCCACATAAACTTTGTAGACATTTCGCATTGAGTGGCGAAAGTCAACGCTGCACTTTGTCATAGCAGTCGATTTTTTTCAGTCATATTAAATAAATAGTGTAGAACTATATTCGTAATCTAAAAATATACGAGTTCGGTGAATTCATAAAAAAACTGCTTACTATGTGGGCCGTGTCAAAAATGATCTATATCTAACCGCTCTTTGTGTTGAACTCGCCGGACACAAGTGTCAAACATTTTGACAGCTGTCAAATTTGACAACTATTACAGAACAATGAAATTTTATTCTTTATTTCATAAGTTATTAAATATTGATTTAATTGCTGAGCTTTTTCTTCTTTTTCATTGCGTAATAAATTGTTTTTATTGGAAAACACATGATGAGTCATGTCATATCTATCACTTTATTTTCACAACTATCTTTCATTTTGTATTTTTTTAGTATCCCTAAAAGGTCTGGACATCAAAGATATATAAGAAAGACTATTATTGAGTGCATTTTGTCTTTAAACCAAATACAATTAATATTAAAAATTTTGTCTTATTGACTGTGCGTTTGTTTGTTTGTTAGCTTATCTCAGTAACAGTATATACAATTTAAATGCAGTTTAAACTATTATTTTGTTAAACATTCCGTAAGATTTAGTGTTTTTTTATTTCAATCCGTTGATTTATAAACGGATTGAAATAAAGTTATATAAAAGAAGTAATTCATATAAGTACGTAAATATTTGTGTAAATCAAGCGGGCGAAGTCGCGAGTGGATGGCTAGTCCTTAATATGTTAGTATTATTTAAACCTAAAGCTAAAACCTAAAATCTTTTATCCACAAATCTAATAGAATTTTTGATTCTGATTGAAAGCTGGAGTTAGTATATTCTTAGGTAAGTGTATATAACCGTTTCTCTGCTCCACCGGGCCGTGTGACGTTGGCGTTTCCCCGCGAAATTGACAAGCTTTGATCTATTGGATATATTCGTATTTTAACCACGCTCGGTTACGGATTCCATCTTCTGTCGTAATTAGCTGTGTAGACTATGCGTTACATCGGAGTTTACTTTTATATTTAATTTAAGGCAATTAGTTTTAAGAAGATGTATTAATATCTATTTTTGGTGCATAGCTACTATGTGTACAAGTATGTTTAAAAAGTAGTTTCTGAGACAGAGTAGCTCGATTTTTGTGCTATATTTTTTTACTTAAAATATCGGAATCGATTTTCTTTTTCACAATTTCAGAAAGCTCTTTAAAAAATAATATGGGCTTATATATTTGGTATTGATATGGTTATATATTATCAGATAGTTTTCTATAATATTTTGATAATATTTGGATCAAAATATGATTATTTTGAATTATAGAGTCAAACCCACGACTATCCTGTGTACAACTTGTCCTTAAAGTAAAAGTACAAAATACCGTCTACTCCAAGGTACAGTATTAACAACTCAATAATTGTTTATGAAAATGAACCGTATATAAATAATGGTTTTTTATAGTTCAAAACAATTTAAAATTTTACTTTGTAACTCATTTAACATCGGACATTTAAATCGTAATTGTTTTTCGTTAATTAATTAAAATATTGAAACTGCTGCATCAATGGCATTGTGTTTAACGACTTTATCGGGGAGGCCTCGGCCTTTTATTGTATGTTTTTTATTTATTTTATATTATATTACAAAGGCTTTTATATTGTTGGGTAGTGTCGAACTATAAACGCGATTGGTTGTGGATTCGATCCCCACGAGAGGAAATTAAATATCTATTAAAATTTATAGTTCTATTTCTTTGGTCTGGTATTGAGACCAAGCGCGGCGTTGAGATCCGCCACTCAACACGCAATGCCTCCAGAATTCGGCGGAAAGTGGGGAACGGATTGTCTTAACAATAGATTCCTTCTGAATATCCTGTTGTGTGCGGGATACAGCGTGAAGTTTATTTGTTACCGGAGAACAGAATGTTTGACGTCGTCATGGCGCAGCGTCATAGTGTCCGAATGTAGACGCACCGGTAGTGGATTCGATTCCCACTCTGAGTAATAACAAGACGCAATGTCTCGGAAAAGCAAACATCGGCTGTCTTTGTATTTTTCGCCTCCACAATCTTTAATTCCGATATAGTAATTAAGGATTAGCTTCATGCTGTATCTTACATATAGCAAGGCAGGCAGAGAGAACTTAGTGTTAAGGCATTTCATTTCCCACTCTGTCAAATTATATGAGACATGGTTTAGTGGATGACAAAACGCCGCACTTTGTCTTGTTACTAGATGGCGATAATTAATACAAATAATTCATTCCCCCGAGTGGGAATCGAATCTTAAACCGTTTTACAAAAACGTTACGCCACAACGGCCTCTGAAGACGTTAAAAATAAGGTGTTCAGTTTAAACTAAAAATACTTATGTCATACAACCATTGTCATCACAGAACGTATACTGAGGCATTGTTAACGAACAGTTTCCTACTGAAAGAAAACTTTTTCGTAAAAATACTTACTTTATTACGCTATATAATTCAATAAAAAAAATATCGCTCACTGCGTCGGGCTGCCAGCTCCTAACGAACTAGAGCCGGTTAGCTTAACGGCGCGCCGTGCAATCAAACTTCCTAAATGGTGTTCGTTTTGTATTCATTTATCTAGATTAATATTTGTAATTTAGAATAAATAATATCAATGTTAGGATATTCTTTAATTTCACGCCGTGTTCCGCTTATAACAGGGTACGCAGAGGGAACCTAGTGCCTGGACCGTCTTCTCTGCGCTTTCCGCCGAATTTTATAGACAACATGGCGAGGTTAACGCTGCACTTTGCCTTGTTACCAGAGCGAGGAAATGAAAATATTCATAAATAATAATGCATTCCTGCAAATGTGGGTCAAACTCACAACCAACGCGTTTACAGCCCGGGCCACTGTAGTTTTTTTTTGTTAAGTAGAAATTGGGATGTGATTGTGGAGAGTGTGGATTTAATATTTTTTGCCTAGTTTTATTTAGGTTACGGCACTGAGTTCCGCAATAGCCTAGAAGCTCTCTAAAACGGATAAATATTTTAAATATATTTAATAAACATTCCAAATTCTGTTATTCTTAATGGCTAATCTAGATTAAAATTGTTTTTGTAGGGATGTTAGTGAGATAATACATCATTTTAGCAAATGATCTCACTGTCGTCATCTCAATTGTGCGATATTTTGGTGACAGTTCTCAAGAAAACTCTTGAGACAATTTTGCTTTACTAGCCCAGTAAGTTATATAATAATTAACTAAATAACAAAGCAATTTAATCTTTTTATAAAAATAATAGAATATATATTTTTACATATGTATGTATCATACATATACTAATCGTTGATATAATAAGTAGTCAACGAGAAGCTATTGGTAAGACATTCCGTTTCAAAACTGGCACTCACATTAAATGTAGTCCTAATGTACCATTGATTTTGTTAATTTAATTAAGAGTTACTTTGTGAATTTAAATTGTGAACAGGTGGTGCTGGTGTAAAAGAGAGTCTGTTATTATAAAAATAACAAACGATTATTTTAATTTTATAAAAAAAAAATATTCGCTCACTACGCTCATAATAGCTATAAAATTATTGAAATTCCATACAAAATTAAGTTTAAATTTTTTTAAAAAGTATTTTCGTTAAACCAGTAGTGTTTTCTTGTACAATATAGCTCAGTATTCCCTTATCAAATCAAGTAGGATATAAAACAAGATGTACAAACTTTGCGCCGGGACCCTTATGTGGAGTTAAGTTTTATCCACTCCCTTTATAAAGTGAACCGTAAATTTTATATGCAAAGATAAGTTTTATATAGGTATATGTATATTGTACGCACTGACAAGATAAAACGTGAAGTAAAAATACTTAAGGAAGATTGATAATATAATTTATATTAAATTCAGTATCTGCTTTATTTTGCGATGTACAGCTGTACAGCTTCTTACTGTAAGCGTGACGGTTGCAGGTTCGATTCCATTCGGCATGCAATGTCTCTAAAATTTATCAATCTGTGGGGAACGGAGTGTCTAGATTTCAGCTTGAAGCTATATTTTTGTTTAAGTTTCATTTCAATTTGACTGTTATGGTCAAGGTTTGATTCCTATTAAATAACAGTTTCCGTGTGTAATACATACATGCTTATTCCCATTTACCGCATTATTGAATTTGTATGTTCATTATTTTCTTATTTCGTACATCCATAAAGATTTTTATTATTTTTTCTTCTGCCTAGTTGTATTCTGGAAGATTTACTTACAACTTACATATACAAGTATGTACGTACTTCCTATCTCTATCAATCCCAGCGCCAGTTAAACTTCTTTTCGGGTCTGACATGCGGAGTTAACTTATAGTAAACCTTTTTATTCGCCCCCCGATAGCGCTCGTAGAAATAAATTCATGTAGATTTATTTTTACATGTTGGTCTTGCGTGTGTATTAAGTTTTAAAAGTCTTGGAAGCGCAATGGATGTGTATCTCGCATATAGTAACGTAGGTATAGAGGGAACTTAGTGTTAAGATATTCTGTGCTACGCACACCGCACAATTTTAGAGGCATTGCGTGTTCAGAGCGAAGAAAATAAAAATAAATAATTTCTTCGAGTGGGAATTGAACCTACAACAGTGTTTGCTTTGGAGAAACTAATTTTAAGTCGGTGCTATTTTGTATAAATTTATAAGGAAAATATTTAAATCAAAAATACATAAACATCAAGCAAATCTAGACACAACCGAGGCGTTGTCCCCTGATATGTTGTATAAATTACTAAATATTCTCAATGATTTTGAAGAAGTGGATCTTAACGAGACCCTTCGTAGCAAAGGCGCGTGACTCGAATATATAGGACGCGAGGCTATTGAAAATTGGCAATCGTAAATTTATTAACCGTATTTCATGAGATTATTGATAAAAATCACTTTATAGTGTCGTAAAATATATTATTGCAGAACGCCGATAATAATATAATATAATTTTAATTTATATTTTGAAGATTTTTAAGGCTATAAATGGAGATTTTCAGAGCTTATCATTTTGTTAAGTTATTTTTTTAATTTAATTTTATTGTATTAGTATTATCACATAGGAACCTAGCATTTTTTGAAAACTTATAGAATATTTTTATTAACATACGAAAGTTTCAATGTACCTAGTGATTTATTAATGTGTTTTTATTTATTTTGTATATATTATCAACTATAATAGAAAAAATATATAAATAGATAAAGAAAAAATAAATAAAAAAAAATCTTATCTTCAAACTTTTCCAAAATAATATGTAACTTTATATTTGCATTTATCGAACGTTTTACTGTTTTCTTATTTATAGTGAATTTTACAGCTACTTTATCTTTGGACGCCTTTTTTTAGGATCTATTTTGTGCAAATCAGAGCTTCTATCTTAGTTTTTATGATCGAATTCGTCTATAAAATGTATACCGTAAGATTTATAGTGATATTGCTAGTGCAACTACGTAGGTGGGAGGATCGTAGGTAATGTGATTGTTCTAGGTTAAATTTCCATTTTAATTTATGTTTATATTTAAATGGTAGGTAATTTCTTTATATGATTCAATAAATTACAAAGCTAAATTTCGAATTGTTGGCGTATGTGTCAGCCATATAAGCACTATTTTTTCTATGTCAATGAAAAGGTGGAAAAATAATATCTATGATAATATAGAAAAAGGCGGAACAGTTTGCTTGGTTGAAAGCGCTTATTTCAGGGACTTACAGGTTCCAATTGACAATTTTTTTTGTGATATAATATTACTTGATGCATTCACATCGTTAACAGGGCGAGGAAAGGAACACATTAACTACTTTACTCCCCCGTGTAAAAACCGAACGCTATGTCGATCTCAAAAATATATATTTGAATGTATATAAGTACAGTAAAGAACCCTTTTAATGATTTGCAAACTCGTTACCTGGTTTTCATTTAAAATTTTGAGCAAATTACAAATTTCAAAGAGTTAATCCAAAAATAAAGCGAATTGACAAAATTAAGTCCACCCTTATCTAATAATAAGTTGTTAATGGAGTTGTGAAAACATTTGACATCTCACTCTCTAACATGTTGAACAGTTCTTTTTGTGACTTCGCGGTGTATCACACATATAGCAGGGTAAGCAGAGAGGTCTTATTGGTAATACATTCCGTTCCCATTTATGAAATTAAAGCTATACTTTTTCTGTTTTGTTACAAGAACAATGAAATGAAAATATAAAATAATTCATTCCCCGAGCGTGCCACTGTGCTACGACGGCAGCGATATTGAAACGTGACCATTGGAAAGGGATTGAGATCTTCAAGCTTAACCGTTTTCAAATAAATAAGTGTTAAATACTTTTAGCTTCATATTTGTAAATTAAATGATATAATTTTCATAAAAATATTGTACGACATTTTGTGAACTTTGTGACTTCTGTATTCAATCTTCTTTGAAGTGGTGTAAAATATTGAAAATCTGTAGATGTTTTTTATCATCATAGTAAAGCCTAGTACTTGGTGAGGATCAATATATAGATTATATACTATAGGCCTTTGTTCAGCAGTGAAAGAGAGCAAGCTAATGATGATAATGATCATGACAATAAATTTGCTGACAGTATTCTAACTATAAAAAATAATGTGAAGTTATAAAGAATCTACGAATTTTTGTTTGCTTTCATTTATATTATTTAGATTGTTTTAGATTGTTAAATTTATTATTAGATTATATATATATATATATATATATATACATATATATATATATATATATATATATATATATATATATATATATATATATATAATTTCCACAACTATTATTATTATTCTGCATTAAAAAAATAATGAGTTACCAAAGTGTAAATTTTGTGCATGAATAAATGTAATAAATTAAAATATATATAATTTTAGCGAGTGAAGTTAAAAATTCTATTTTATGTATGTATTACTTTGCTGATTTCCACATCTACAGTCGTGTTAGTTAAACTTAGAAGACACGACACAAAGTACTGCTTGTTTTAGCTAAGGATGTTTGAATAAGTAACTAACTTCGTTTAGTGTCAAAGATACGAAGAATAATATGAATTAAAAAAGGAATAATTAGTCACTACATTTTCTCTTATTGTTATAATATTATTAATTCATATAAATCGAATCATACACGGCCGTCGTAGCGCAGCGGGTACAGCGTCTACCCGTGAACGCTACGGTTTTGGGTCCGATTCTCACACGGGAGAAAGAATTATTCTCATTTCCTCGCCATGGTAAAATAAACTTGAAATTGTGCGGAAAGTGGGAAACGGAGTGTCTTAATACTAGGTCCCTTCTTAGACCATATATGCGGGATGAGTGGAGGTGAATATTTATACAATTATGAACAAAACCAACCAATAATTACATAAAAACTTTGTGAATGCAATAAATAACTATTGATGTGTATAACAATAATAATGAGCGTGAATGACTTTAACTAAATATACAATATAGTGTTAATATTAAACACATACTTATGTGTACCTTACATATAAAATATTTGGTGATTACCAATAATACTACGGAACTAAACTAATACTACCTATTTGGCATAAACACAAAATGATTGATTGTAGTGACGTCCCACTTCAACTACGATGTAATTAAATGACAAGAGTAAACAAAAACAAATGTCGATTGAGCTACGTTAGACATAAACGGAAGAAAATTTATAACTAAAGAGTACGAGCTACTCGATTGTAAGTTACAATAATTTTGATTGTTTTCAATGAAATTCTATTACTCTATATACTGCGATACTCTATATACTTTATATACTGCCAGATGTCGAAATATCGGTCTGTATGTGTAAGCTGTCTTCTTGGAGAAAAAATATTGGATTCGCGGTGTGACACAGTTTGTGTTTAAACGGAACGTGATAAATAAATAGCTTTAGAAAACAAATATTTCATTGAGTTTTGCCATTCTTTTTTTTTATTTGTAGCGGATAATGTGAAATGCTATAAAAAAGAACAATAATATTTACCAATAAATACAATTTGAGGAGTATGTATAACGACATTGATGACAATGGACGAAAGAAATATGTCGAGATCCTTGCGTTTGGCATTCCGTTCTCTCTGGTTACCTCGCTGTAAGTGTGAAGCTAAAAGAAATGAATTAAAAATTAACATTGAAAGTTTTTCAGCAATTTAACAAAAATATTGTGTAATTTTAGCTATTCGATCGCAAAACAACTAATTGCAATGACAATATCACGACACACGTAATGAAATAATAAATGTAAACGAATGCGCACAAATATGTACATATTTGAAGTTATAGTATAATAGATAGATACCGTAAATACAACTTTCACGCCGCGACCGACCGAGCGTAGCGTTACGCGTAGCACGCCACTTCCCCTACGAGGAGATTGTTTCATTGTTTGTTGATGTGTATTAAACACTTCGTTCCCCACTTTCAGTTTAATCCTAATTTTTGAGACATTACGTGTTGAGTAGTGGAACTCTATGCCTCGCTTGATCCGGAACGAGGACATAAAAGTAATTCATTCACTGTGAGTGGTAATCAAACCTACATCCATCGTGCTTACTGTCAGACGCTGTACCACTGTGCCACGACGGCCTCCAATTACAAGGACCTAGATATATTAGGTTTTATTCTTTAATATTTTATATTGAACTTATACTACAGCAACATATGTGATACAAATGAATATTTCGTATTATATAATCGTCTGCCGTTTCGTTGCAGCCAACGAAGCGTGTCGTGTATAGATTACTGTTAGCACGCAACTTCCTACGTCGACTCGCAAATTAATTTATTACTCTGTGATGTGTTAAGATACTGTCGTTAGGATATTGCTTCGATAGAAATGCTATTCGTATATTGATATTACTTTGATTATGTTATACCTACTATATACAGGTCTACATGGGTGTATCTGGAGATACGCCCATGTAGACCTGGGGAACCTTAACTTTAGGTTTGCACAGATATGTTCTTGTAAATGTTTTTTTTTTTTAATTTTGGGGGCAATTTTTTTGTTAGTAAAATGTCTGTCGTGGATACCAGACTATTCTTAAGTGAACGTGCAATGCAAATTTTTCAAACAAAACGAAAACAGTATTTATAAGTATATCATAATTTATAATTTTGTTAGTTACTTTTATATGTTACTTGGCATTAATTTCACATTTATATTTCGTATTCAATATCACTTGGATGTTCTCTTAGCAACTGTATTTAGTTCTTAATGTTATATAATAAGCTTTGGGAGTGTACATGAAAATTGTAAAACTTCGTCATACTGAAACGGAAACTGACAGAACGGAAATACACATGGTATTTCCGTTCTGCCAGTTTCCGTTCCAATTATATTACTTATGAAACCATCGTGGCGCAGCGGCACAGGATCTGACGGGATGTGCATTAGTTTCCCACTCGGCAGAATGTACCTTTTATTTTTATTTCCTTGCCTTGGTAATAATACAACGCGTGGCGTTGAGCTCCACCTCTAAACACGCAATCTCTCAAAAATTGTGTTGTGTGGGGGGAAGTGGTTTAAAAAACACGCTGTATCTATTATATAACATGATAGGTTCCTACTATAAACGTGAATCTAAAAAAAAATATATTAAATTAAACATTTCTTGTGAGCAAACAGGCAGAAAATATGATAAATATTGTTTATTTCACCAGAATGGAAAGTTTGCATTAATATTCAAAATACTATAATTCAAATTATAAAATAATATTCAACTTAACTAATTAAGAATTTATTTATACATTCAAAAATCTATACTCACATTGCGCGTTTAGTTTAGCGGAACTAAATCAAATTGAGTGGCCTTTGTACTCACTAAGATATATTTAAAACTTATGAAATTACGTTAAAATAAACATAAATCTTCCTATTATACTAACTTGTATATGCACTAACAAACTTAACTATATATTCACGATAAAATTTAAATAAACATAATATTACACTCTCCACCTCAAACCGTATGCTGCCACAAGATTGTGAAGACGCTTGAAATTTATAAACTTATAAAATTTTCTTACGCTACGTCAAAATTACCTCTTTTCAATACCACACTTTCCATTCAAGTCACGCCCGTGTGTTTAGACGGCGTGCAAGATTGAAATCTCAGAACGGTCGGTAGTTAAATATTACCCCCACACATGGGCCAGCTGTAAAATGGTCTAAGACGAAAAGTTATGTTTCTTGTGAGTGTATTGTAAGGCCGTCGTGGCGCAGCGGCACGGCGTTTGACTGTAAATGCGACGGTTGTGGATTCTATTCCAGGTTAGCGCGGCATTTAGTTCTGCCATACCAACACACAAGGCAAGCAAATCTGGGAACAGAATTTCTTAACACTAGGTTCTCTTTATACAATGTACCGTGAAGTAATGTTTGAACTAAAATTTAAACTAAATTACAAATTTCAATTTAAAAAATAATGTAAGTTAGAGGCCTTTTGCTATTACAGTGAGATATTACGTTGCTCTAAACTCAACGGCGAATACAGCTAGAATAAACAGTATGCTTGAAAATAGAAAACAAAATAGCTACTCAATTTTTGCGTTCATGTCGTAGTAAGCTGTCTAGGAATTTTGAATTTTAGAAATGGAATGCTTTTCAAAAGGGAATATTAACCTTCTATGAATCTTCTATGAAACAAAAATCGATTTTTCTAAATAATTATGATGTTTTGTTAAATATTCTACTAAGACATTTTTCCACTACTTATTTTTAATGATTTTAAAAAAAGAGATCGCATCTCGTGCTACGACGACCTCTATCAGTGCTTACTTATGTTTATATTTCATATATATTTTTTCAACTTCATTCTTTATTAAAGCAAAATCGATAACTTAGAAATTTAGACACTTCGTCCCCCACGTTGTGCCCAATTTTTGAGACATTTAGTTGGCGTGGTTGAAATCAATGATGCGTCTTCTTAATTTTGTAGGCTTATATAGTATAATATATTTTCCAGAAAGATATGCTTAGCATTTATAATTAAAATCTTAAATTATAAACCCAGCCATATTTGGTTCCAGATAATTTATTAATTATTATAATTATATCCTAATAAGGCAACATTATTCGAGTCACGCGCGGCTGTTTGCTTGCTTGTATGTAATTTCTATCTATTTCGAGACATACTTCTTTACTCATTTTCTGCTAAATATATTCTAAAGACTCGTGTCTTAGTAGCTATCTACTGTATGAATTAATAAATGATTTTATGATAATGATGATTTTACTCTATAGTAAATAATGGTTTGTACATAATATGATCTAAAATTGTAATGATTGTGTAGACCTAATTTTAATATGGAGTGACGGCATCCGAAGCTGATCTTTAAGATAACAGAGAAAAAAAAATTGGGATTGGGATTGGGAAAAAATCCCAATCTACAGATAGAAACTATTGTGTGTATCAACTGCCACCGTTCTGTGTGTTGTAAAAATATGTAAATATAAAAGTTTATTACACAAAGTAAGTATAGTTATAGTATACTTAATACTATAGTTGTTTTATTTGCTACCTGTAAATTAAGTGATGCCTAAAGAATTTCGGCATAGAGAGACCACAAAGTAAGATTTTTGTTCCTTTGAAATTCTAAATATTACAGAGAGTATTTTTGATCGAAATTTTTAACTGCGATAGCGAGAATATGCAACTTGTCAGTCATATTTACCAAACCGTTGCAAAGTTAGTGCTCGTGTTGACTTTTGACATTTTAAGTGCAAAAAATGCTTAATGACGCCACTCTATTCTTTCTTAACTGATTTATCTTGAACACAGGCACATAATGTGATGGATGGTGGAACTGAACTATTATACTAACTAAATCTAAAACCAACAAAAAAATTGTTGCCAACAGCACCATGACGGTGTCTTTTTATTAAAACTTTAATAATTAGTGCAATTTCAGACGTATACTTCACACAGGCCTTAACTCGAAGTTTCAAACAACTGTACCCACGTTGTACGATGAATGAGATGAGATGAATCACAGAGATCGCGAAATTCATTTGGCATTGAAATTTTTGACGCTACGTTCTAAATTCGTTTTGAAATGTGTTCACTAAAGGGAATTAATGAACAGTTTCTGCTTTTTTGTGTGAAAATGTGCGCTTTTGAAATAATCGTGACGATTACTTATTGTCTGTCGTTGGTGGTTTTTTAAAATTTTAATTAAAAAATCCAAAACTGTCATGTTATTTTTTTGCTATACGCTTTATCCTGCATATAACAGATTTTTTTAATTAATTAAATTTTGTTGTTCTTTCAATATGGGCTTTCTTAAACTTTTTCATAATCTCATTTTCGATATAAAATCACTATGTAATTCTAACCCCCCAAAAACGTCATTACCAAAATAGCTTCATATTAATAGATTATGTTTTATATATAATTTTAGCCAATTTGGTCTGTACAAATTAAATTTTACGCTACCCTGTTTATGCCCGCCTACGTTCGTTAATTGTTTGCTTCAACGTTATTCTCGAATTAGTACAGTTACATTCGTAACTCGAGTTGGTTTTTATTGTTTTTTTATTAAGTGAATATAAAAATCAAATCAGCTTCATTTTTCAAGGCATTGCGTGTTGAGGGGCTGAATTCTGGTCGCTGGAGTGCTGGAGTCTGGAGCGCTGGTCTTTTATCTAAGTGCCAGGGCGAACAAATAAAAATAATTGATTATTTTTTTTATAATTATTCATTTTCCCGAGTGGGGATGGAACCCATAACCGCCTCGTTAGTTACACCCGTGTCCTGTACCGACGGCCCCTTTTTTAAGTGAAATTTGTATTTTTTCTGTATAAGTCTTGTAGGGTGATGGTAAATGTTGATATAAAACAGAAAGAAATAAATTTTACAGTGAATTATAATTACTGTTTAGAGATTTTCCTACATTTCTTTATTTGAAAAAAAAAATAATAAAAATGTGCTTCTAACTTTGTAGATAGATTGACTGTACACTAACGCAAAAATCATCATCATGTGTGTGTGTCATCGACATGTGTCATTGCTGTAATTTTACTTGACAAGGGTTGGATGGCACTTGGATTATGTTTCTTTGTGTTTTAGTAATATATATATATATATATATATATATATATATATATATATATATATAT
>DWAN01001442.1:0-17841 GCA_018230445.1 Heliconius hewitsoni | reverse complement strand
TGAAATATTTACTTAAATTTATATTTCCATTTCATCGCTCTGGTGTCGAGGCTAAACGCGGCGTTGAGTTCTGCCAACATGCAATCCCTCCAGAATTAGGCAGAAAGTGGGCAACGGAGTGTCTTCACACTAGATTCCCTCTGCCTACTCTACTCTGTGCGGGATACAGCTTAAAGCTGATCTTGTCGCAGCGGCCGCAATGTTCCTAGTCGGGGAAATTGGTTGTTTCATATTCCCGCTCCGGTAAGCGTGAAGCTGAAAAAATCGATATTCCAATCCACAACTATCTACTCACTGTGCTGATTAATAAGCATCCTAATAGATATCCTGCTCATATAGAAGCGGTCCAAGAAATATTGTATAGAGTTCTCAATGCCCGGCTCCACTTCATGGGACTCCTTCAACTCGAGGACACCCTGCGCCATTGTCTGCACGACGTCCGCGTGCCTATTTCTTATGTGAACGAGACGTTCGCAAAATCTGGATATAAGTAAAATTAAATGTTAATTTAATGGAAAATTGCTGTCTTAAAATAAAAAAAATATAAAAGCTGTCGTGGCGCAGTGGCAGGTGCAGCGAGTGACTGTGAACGAACCGGTTGTGGGTTCGATTCACTATAGGAGAAATGAATTATTTAATATTTTTTAATCCTCCCTCTGGTAACAAGATAAAGCGCGGCAATGAGTTCCTCAATTTAAAACGAAATGTATTAAAAAAGGGTAGCTAGAGAACAGAGTGTCTTAAAAGAAGGTTTCCTCTGTCTACCTTGCTATATGTGGGATACAGAATGAAGCAATAATATAGTTCGAAAAAACAAAATTCAACTACACTTACTGTGTCAAAACTGGCTGTTCAGGTTCCCTCTTCTCGAATTCAATGATCTCTTCGAAAGAACGCTCGTACCACTGGTTGACGAGGCCCACCGACGGCATCCGCAACAAGTTCTCTGGTAGTAGCGCTATTTCTTTCATTATATTGGCTAATCTGTAATGAGAGAAAAATTGATATAGATTATTCTCCATAAAAATATATAAGTAGTATTTTTTAAACTAACATTATTTCAATAAAAAAATGTATATATACAATAATCAGTTAATAACACAATTAGGACAACCTCAATATAATTTCACGTTGATGAGGAGCCAAATAGGTTAAGGTTCCATACATAAAATACGTCAAACATTAAGGAAAGTAGAGAGAGAGTCGACAAAGTGTGACAGGGGAAGAAGAGCTTCTAAGCTTGTTTCTTCTCTTTTCTTTAGTAACATCACAATTTGAAATTTAATATTTATGCATTAAAATATTGGATTTGTATGAACAAAAAGAAAAACAAGGACCATCTTGTCGCAGAGGCAGAAACTTGTGATTATAAACGGAGGAATGCAATATTTAACATCATTATCCTTACACAGTTAACACTAAGCAAAGAAAGTGGGCAACGGAAGTGTCTTAATGGAGAATGGAGTCTTAACATTAGGTTCCCTGGTTGCCTTTGTCAACAATGATGAATTTCTTATAACATAATTTATAAAGACGATCTCCGCTACATCTATAATCATGAATTATGTACATAATTCTTAATTTTATCGATAGATTGCTGCAAAACAATTGCGGCGTTAATCTTCCATATATATTTACGTATATGTAATACACGCAATATTTTTAATTTAAAATCGATTAACTGGATTTTCCTTACATATTTACACCGCTAATGATATAGTATAGTAGATAATCTAATGACATAGTATAGACTATAAATAGTCCTGTAGTTTGATGGTTGCCTTTACTAGCTAATTAAATAAAATTATGATTAAGATTTTTAGAATCGGCTGTTTATCAGAAACTAGTATTGCATTTAAAGCTTTCGCGGCGTTAATTTCCGCCACTCAACACTTAATGCCTCTTGGCGGAAAATGGGGAACGCAGTGACTTAACACTAGGTTCCCTCTGCCTAACCTGCTGTGTGCGGAATACAGCGTGAAGATTTGTTTTTTTTCTGTGTTTCACGCTATATTCTACATCGTCGCAGGATAAATAGAAGAAATCTTGTGTTACGACACATCGTTTCTGACTTTCCACTTAAAGAAATGAAAATAATAAAGAGTTAGAAATGGAACCTTCCTCTGCTCCTCGACGGCTTCTATAACATTTTTAATTTAGAAAAGAAAAATACAAAAAAAAAAAGTACTATTGACTCAAATTACAATACAATGGATGATGCTGCTTAACCGGTATTTTATTACAAAAAGTAAGGATACTTTTTATGAATTTAATTACTATAGAATAACTGCAAAAACCGTTCAAATTCGAGATGGACACGAACACTAAGGATTCCATACAAAATTTATGATTGGGACCAAATTCAACGGGAAGTGAACTCATAAAAGTTGACAAACTTAGGTTTACATGTATATGCACATATCTTACCATATAATAATATAACAATTAGAAGTTTAATTTATAAGATACGGTTTTTGCTCATGTTATTCCACACATAGTAAATTAGGTAGAGGGAACCTAGGAACCTAGTGTTAAGATACTTCTGTTCCCCACTTTCAGCCGAATTCTGCAAGCATTACGTTTTGAGTGCCGAAATTCAACGCAGCGCTTTACCTCGTTACCAGTGCTAGGAAAAAAAACATTAATCATTTCATTTTCTTGAATGGAAATCAAACCGACGACCCGCCGTGTTTACAGTCACACACTTGTGACTCTGCGCCACGACAACAACCTATAGATAATAACACATTTGTCCAAATAAAGCATTTCTCATTCTAGAAGGAATGGCGTTAATCATTCCTTCTATAGTTAATAAAAAGATCAAGCGAGATTGCATACAAAATCTTTTTACATACAAAATCACCAATTTCAGTTGTCGGTTAGTTAATAATAGTTATTAAAGTATTATAAATTTTATTACTTAAATTGCCTAACAACATAGAAATTTATAAGTTTTACAAACAAATTTATCTCTGTCAAATAATTGTTTAGTGATATTTATTATGTTTTATCATAATAATGTTTGTAGAAGTAGTGTGGTTTTGACTCGATACGAATTTTGGAATTTTGTGTATATTAGTAACTATACAGCATGTTGTTTACATATTGTAAATATATGTTTGTTTTGTTCTAGGTGAAGGCTGTTTTTTAACTGGATCTCTTTTTTTTACATGTATTTTATAATTGTGTATAATTTTTTTTTCTTTTTACCGGTCAATTTCCTTCCTGTGTTTTCCATACAGCGTGACATTGGCGAAATGAATTGTGCTCAACTGGCACGCTCGAAACGCCATTAATTAAGAAATCAATCATTTATACAGAACACATTTATATCACCGAAAACACTTGCGAGATTGCCACTCGAAATTCAAATACGAATAAGAAGGCATTACTCCTTATTAATGGCAACACTTTTATAGTAAAAAAAGCATATTATACTTATAGTAATTATATAAAAGATTATTTTTTATTTGTAATTGTCAATTGACAACCAAACACAAATCCATTAATTATTTCTTATTTAAATTGACATCCTAACATTGGCCATGGTAAAAATATGAAAAGAAATGAATAATGTGACAGTTGATATTTTTGTGTTTTCTTTTTGTGATATTAGAACGACGTTTTCCGATAAGACTGACATCGCTACTAAAAAGTGAGAAAGTGTTAGCTCAATGGCGTATCATCATTGAATAAAAATTCCTCATTCAATAGTGGATTAAGCAGCCCCTTGCTAATGATGATGATGATGATTAGCACGATAATGATTATGTTGACAATAATGACTGATATTATGATGATGGTAGACTGGATGGAAGCGGTGCATTTGGTATAAGAGTTACAAAAAATCTGCAACCTGTTTCGTCATCAATAATTGTTATTTTTTATTAATGAAGTTTGAGTATTACTCTATTTCCACTAAAGTTTCCCGCTATATCGCATGTAGCAGGGTAGACAGATGGAGTGGTGGATAGACACTCAGGCTCCCTTTGCGCTAAATTCTGAAGGTAATGCGTGTTGAGTGGCGGAACTCAACGCCGCGCTCGACTCGCCTCGACACCAAAGCAAAGAAATGAATATATTAAATAATTAATTCCGTCGAATGGCAATCGAACCCACACCTGTCGCGTTTGGCCTTAGCCTTAACTAAAAGTTAATTAATAAAGCCTTGTGAAAATGGTTTAACAGAATATGGTAACAACTAGAGTTGTAGCAGTATAGAAGTTAGCGGTAGCGGTACGTGGTTGGAGCACTTGAATGTTTTATGCCTGGAATTATAGTTAACTTCCTAACTTTCGAAATTTGAGACTTTAGTTGAGTAAAGGTTTATAAATGAACTGGTTACGTACGGTCTTAAAATGTGTAATTGTATTTTTTTATTAGTTATAGGCCGTGTGTAAAACAACTCGAGCTAATGTTTTTTTCTTTATTTCTTAGGTTTGGGAAAAAGAGAACGCGCCGCTTCGAAAGTCTGGGAAATATTGCGGAAAGTAGGGAACAGATTATTTTAACACTAGGTTCCCTCCGCCTACTCTGCCATACCTATGACAATTACAACGTAAAGCTGAAAAATAAATAAATAAATATGTAATAATTAAAGTTTTACTAACCTTACTGGTAACTCCTTTCTTAAAAATAAGTAGGATTTTCTTTCACACGCATTCAACCCTGTAAAGAGGAAAGTAATATTAATAAAATTAAGAACATTTTTAATTAATTGTAACTAATATTTTTTTTCTATTAGTTACAAAAATCCATGTGGACGATAAAATAATGATTACTTAATTTAAACGAAACAAATTTATTTATATGTACTATTATATGCTTCCTCCGCAAATCGGAGGGGTGATGGGGGAGTGGTTCCGAGTGGGACAGCCGAGCAGTTTAACGATGTATGGAGAAGACACAAAGAGAGTTGCAAGGTTAGAGTTACAAGGTTAGGTTAAGAGAATATGTTTCAAAATAGGAGAGTGCAAAATCAAGTCATATTTAAAAGTCACAATTTCAGATATTTGCGATAACTGGCCTATAAATGAGATACCAGAACAAATCTAGAAGGCTATCAATTTTAATAATGTTCAATTACTTAATAATTTTCAATCATTTTATTGCCGGGTGTTCGATAGAAACCAATTATTTAAGTTCAAGTATTAAACTGCTATTTTAGACAGAGACTAGAGGAGTATTTTGAGAACTTTATGTAGGTCACTATTATAGTTTCGATTTGGTTAAGTAGAAAGAAACAAAAAATAAGGCAGGCTAATATTTATATTTTTGTGTATGTCGGGACATACATTGCAAAAATATAAAAATAAAACAAAAAGGGTTTGGACACACGCGACTTCCCGGGACCCAAGCCTTCGGGAAGAGATCATTTTTTTTTATGGAACAGACACGGCAAACAAGCGTTCGGGTCACCTGATGGTAAGTGATCACCGCCGCCCACGACCCCGTGCAACACCAGAGGAGCTACAGATGCCTTGCTAAAAGGTGGATTGGGCGCCGCAGCCCGGCATTACCTGATGCGAAACGCAGTGGCAAGAAGCTGCTACTAAACGCCGGTCTTAAATGCCGGGGGTGGTAATGACCCGGTCGAGTCTGCCCATGGGTGTTGCGATTGCTGGCGACGTGACTCTACCACCTACATTCTATTTATTATTATCGAGACATTATGTCTTGAGTGACGAAACTCAATACCGCGGTTTGTTTTGTTACCAGAGCGGGATGAGTAAAATGATTTATTGCCTTGAGTAAGAGTCGAACCAACAACCCATTGCTACGAGTTACGAAGGCTTCTATAATTAAAATAAAAGCTAAGTTTTCATTCTGACGTGTACCAATTAGATCCTAGTATTAAATTTCATATGAAATGACATCATCGCAAGCACTCCACCATACGATACTGACACTGTAATATGAAACAGTAAATATTTACAATATCAAATTACAAAACACGTACGCAACGACACTACACGTAATGCCTTTGTCCTAGGTCACTTTAATGTTTTCTTGAATATATACAAAAAAAAGTAGATATTTATAATATTTATAAACGTTCACTGTTCACTTTCTGTTTCTCTATAGATAGTATAGCATAGCATACCATACAAAGGAAGCGCTCAACTCAACAACTTCAAGGTTTTTCCCGCTTAGCAGGGTACCCAGACGGAACCTAGTTTTAATAAATGTATCCTTTCCCCGTTATCCGCCCATCTTTCGGAACGTTACGTGAGAGGAGATCACACTCATATCCATACTGATGATGACTTTAAATATAATAAGCATCGTAGTTGTTTACACTGAGACAGCGTCTCATTGTAAACGAGGTGGTATTGAAGAATATGTTATTTGTTTATTATTTTCCTGTTTCATTGTTCGATATGCAATCTTAAAAAGAAAACTCACGGATTCGATCATATAGTAACTAAGCGATTTCATCATGTTAAAAATCAGTCAGTGGGATGCTTTTTCGATAATTTCGATAAATTTAATAATAATTTAAATGCACTCAATGCACTCAAAGAGAATGCAGTTTGTGGCAATGCGCTATTCGATACCGATGCAGGTAAAGCAATTAGCTTGATCGGCGCGAGTTAGGCAGAAATAGCGCCTGTCACACACAAACAATAGCTATCGGTAAACAAGTTTAATGCATTTCATTAATAGTATTCTTACTATACCTTGTATTTTAATTAACAGTAAAATTTTAGCTATAGTTGTGAGTTCGATTGTCACTCAGGTGCCTCAATTGTTTTCATTTGTCGACCTGATAACTTAAATCGCGGTGTTAATTTCCGTCACTCATCACGTAATGTCTTGAATTTCGGCGAAAAGAAGACAAAATAATAAATAAAAAAGAGTTATTAATATTATCCTTGAAATCATTTCTATACCGCCAATTTCACAAATACAGTAAGTATATTGAATGCGATACAATTAGCGGCGCATAAAGCCGGTTTTATTACAAAACGTGTTTATGTGTTACGTGAATTATACGAGTTTTATAGGCGATTTTCCAAATCGATGGTTTAGAAAATGGACGCCTTTAACGAATTCTATTTACGTTATTAAAGTGTATTGTGGGGTGTTAAATTGAATGCCATGTTTCCAATTCTTAGTTATAATATGATAAGACAAGCGTATTTGTATGTAAGACCATATGGGTACATATTTTGTATATTACAATAATTTATACTAACATCATGAGGAATTGGCTGGAAAGCTTTTTTATTTTGGTTAGTTCATTTATTACATCCATGTTGATAGTCTCAATGTAACTTAGGCTCGTATTTAGAAGCCGGTCTCAAGTCTGAGATCGAACTTGAGATCCCGTTCTCTAACATACGTTTAATAATCTATAAAAATCAACAAATCCTGAGAATAGCTCAAAGTTATTTAACTATACTTAACGCAGGTAAAAGTTAAAAACGCTGAATGTATCACAAAATTATGAGTTAAAATAAAACCAAAAACTAGTTTTTCAGGAGAAATGTATACAATATGCATGATTAACGAGATCAATCTCTATGGTAACTATAAAGAAGAGCAATATCTTTTTCAGACCTCAGGAAGAAATTATTATTTACTTGACAACGTAGTTTCTTAGCAAAATAATAATATTGAGGCCACACGTGAGGGAGGGATCTGTACATGCGGGATACAGCGTGAAGCGAAAGAAAATATTATAAAGGACAAAGGAAAAGATCAATGCACTTTTAATTTAATATTTACAAACAAGTTTATCATCGACCAAAAAACCCGTACAAAACACGCTCGATTCTTAAATTATTTTTATGCAAGCCACGTGACCCAGCGAAGGACTTCCATTAAAAAGCAACTCTCTTTTTAATTTATATTCCACGTTTAGAAACAAAGGCTGAAATCTACATAATATATAAAAAAGGAAACCAGTACAAGCGTGCGACTGTAAACGGGTTGTGGGTTCGACTCCCACTTGAGGAAATGTTTATATTTTCATTTACTCGCTCTGGTGACAAGACAAAGCACGGCGTTGAGTAGCTCCATCTCGCTGGAACCCACCTTTAGAAAATTTCATTTTTTTTTGCTTATTTTTACCTACAGCCGATACTAATGATTGTAGTAAGTTATTTTTTTTATAGTATATAGCATACCAATATCTAAGCAGGAAAATTAATTACTATTGTTCCAAATCACAGAAGTATACAAAATACCGCATCAAAAACTTTTACAATACACTCTAAATTGTGTATATTGTAATGACGAAAAAAAAAATGTTATCCTATATCAGTGATTCTCAACCACTGTGCTGCGGTACTTTTGTGTGCCACCAAATTTCAAGTGTGCCGCCAAATTTTACAAATATATTAAAATTTTTGTCATAAACTATTTATGCAGTGTGTTGTGGTAAGTAAATAATTTTTATCTTTTTCTTTGAGTGCCGCCAAATTTTGAAATCGTTTAATATGTGCCGCAACAAGAAAAAGTTGAGAATCACAGTCCTATATTGTTCAACAAATATCGAAAAAAAAAACAGAGCTATGGAAAATAAAAATTCTGCTAGGAAACTACAAACAGTACCGTTATACGTAGTGAAGTTTATAATTCTATAGCACCTATAATTACGCAGCGAACATAATAAATATAATTTATGTTTGATACATGGCTGGATTAAAAACTAAATTAAAAAATATACTCGTATACATTTTTTTTTTTAATTTTCAAATAATTAGTCATTAAATAGTGTTGTAAATTACAAAAACATCTAATTTTCTTTAAAGAGCGAATGGACTAGTGACGACATGTGAACTTTGGTCGCGTCGCTACAAACAATTACGTCCTTGGCATCCAGACGAAAACAATTGTACAATATCATATGAGATCTATTTCAGCGTTCTTCCGGGGCAAACATGTTGACAGACTTCATCATATATAGAGGAAAATACGATTGTGGGGCATTATAATAAAAAAATATATTTTGATATAAAGAAATGGTTTATTCATTTTCAATCGTAAAATAAAATATTCTTATCGTTGTAGCTTTAAGACTAAAACTATATTATTACTAACATTGTATAGACTATTTTATTAACTAACCAAGACGCGGTGGCGTACAACATCTGACCTGGTAACGTTGGTTTCCAGTTCGACCTAGTAAGGAAAATAAAATATTTATATTTCTCTGCTCTGGTAGAAGATATATGGCGTTGAGTTTCGTCTTTCAATACGCAAAATCCAATGGGATAATGGAGTATTTTTGACACTAAGTCTATCCTGCTGTGTGCAGGATAAAGCGTGAAGCTTATCACTTAATAATCTAACATCTTCTAGGCATTGCGCCAAAGACAGAATAGTCTACGAGATGAATGACCTTAGCAATTATAAAAAAAATCAACACACTATATAAATCTCTTGGTTTCATCGAGAGAATTCTAGTCACTACGCTAGGTGTATATTTTTGAATCACCACCTACATTATAGAAACGTTTCTGGCTTTGTATCAATAAAAACATAAAAACGTAGATATGTAAAACTTTTTATAGTCAAAATCCATAAATTTTATTCAAAATAAAAAGTTACATGCTTAAATTTTTGAACGTCTTATAATTGAGCACCGTTTCACTAAAATTAAATCATCAGACCTGGCAGAAACCAGCGCATGAAACTCAACATATCAATCTCATGAAAACTACGCACTCTTCGCGTTAAAACGACGAAGTTGAGGCATAGTGAACAAATGTATGGATTTAAATTCTTAACCACTAGTCGATGGTGATGGTGGTTCTTCCCAAATGGATAAGGAAGTTTTTTTTTTACTTTTACTTACTTGACTGTTTGCTCTACCTTATTTACAAGTTGAAAAACGTAATTTCTGATATACATTTTTTATCTTAACACAGTATTCCGCACACAACACGGTAGGCAGAGGGAACCTAGAGTTAAAACATTCCAATACAATTAAGATACTTCCGTTGCTCACTTTCCGCCGAACATTGCATGTTAAATGGCGGCATTCCACGCCTCGCTTTGTGTCGCGTTTTCACAGCGAGGAAATGAAGTGATTAGATATTTTATTTCCTATACTGAGAAACGAATCCACAGTCTGTCGCGTTAACAACCGCACGCTTGTGCCCCTGCGGTACGATTGTCATATACATGTATATTATTTATTTATTTATTTATAAAAGGATATAAGAAACACTCTATATATACAGTATATATGTGCAGTGAAAAAAAAACAACTTATCAGTAAATAGTAAAATGCTATCAATATGTCCGAACAGACGATTTCTTATTGTGACGATCGCTTTACGTAGTCTATATAATTTTATATAATTAATCTACACAATGACATAAGGAGGTCATGTTAAATGTTACTTCGAACTCATTACTACTTTTACACACGAAATTCGGTTTAAGGAAATTGTAAATTTAATTTTGTAAATGTGCATTAAAATCATTACATTGCTTGAGTTTGCATATATTCATACGAAAAATAATTAAATTAAAGTTGAAATTTTAAACAAGAGCTGAATGTGTAATATTAAAATTACATTAAACAATAGAATTTTAACATTTATATTGAAAAAAAAAACCGATAAGGTGTGAGTCGGACTCGCTACTAATTTTACCAATTTCACTACCACCACCACCAATCTGCACCAATTCGGTCAACGGGAAGAAGTTAGTATATGTATTCATTTTGTAAAAGTTAACTTATACATATTTGTATGTACCTATAAGTTTGTAATGATTTTTTGTAATCTATAAAATTTCGGTCTTTTCCTTTATTTATATTGTAAGTTCTCACTTAGTGCCAAATTTCATAACTGTAGATTTAAGGGAAGTACCATATTATGGGTTTTGGTTACGCGATCGATGTCATAAATGCTCGTATCTTTTAATATCTGACCTGAATATTTGATATTAATTTTAGCTTGATAGCTCCACGTGATCGCGGGATAAATGGTATTGACAGACGGACTTGGATGAGGGTTACTTTTTCACTTTTTGAAGTACGAAACCCTAAAATGAACAACTGTTGTTGTTGTTGTTGACAGTTTGTTGCGGGTTCTCCCCAGCACCCCACTGAGCTGGTCTTCCGAACCAGTGCAGTGGTAGAGAAAGAGCGAGAGAGTGATATGCATTAGACGATACAAAACGTGCTATGAAAAGTCTCTAAATTCTTTATTTATTCTAAGTATAAAACAATGCTTTAACTTTAACAATTGTAAAAATCTTTATAAGGAGATAATATATTGAATTTGCAAAGCCTATATATAGAGCTAATAAATACCAGACAATACGATATAACGTTCAAATTTAATTTACACTTCTATTTCGCTTTTAAGTAATGTTTGTTTACATAAGAGAAAAGAGGGTGTGATATGGCGTATCTGTAGCTATGTACTTTATTCATTTTGAGAACTGCGTCATATTTGTAAACATATATCAAAAGTTTTTATATATTTAATTTATAATTTAATTTCAAGGCAGTCATGACGCAGGTGCCTAAGCTAACAACTGTAAGCGCGACGTCTGTAGGTTCCATTCCCACTCGAGAGAATAAAATTATTAATATTTTTATTTCGTCCCTCTGGTAACGCGGCAAAGTGCGGCGCTGAGTTCTGCCACTTAACACCTAATGCCTCAAGATTTAGTCGAAAGGTGAGGAATGGAAGTCCTAATGGGAACGGGGAGTCGTAGTGCTACGTTGTCAGGTTCCCTCTGCCTGCCTTCCTAGATGGAATATTAATCACTTTTAGTTTTAGGGTTCCATATTTTTTAAGGAAAAAAGGAACCCTTATAAAATCACTTTGTTGTCCGTCTGTCTAGCAGCTGGCATCTAGTAGGGTAGGTAAGTAGTACTAGGCCAGGAAAAAATCGGAAAACTATACATTTGTAGTTAAATCCTAAAAAAAAAGGTTAAAGGGGGCTAATTTTGGTATTAAAGCCGCTAGTTCAAGTGAGGTATCAGATGTAAGTAAGGCCTTTGGGTAAACTAAACTTGAATTTCAGAAAAAAACTCGAGCCCAACTTGCACTTTCTTTTAGCACATGGCAGGGTAGGCAGAGGCAAACTGGGGACCTAATGTGAAGATACTCCGAATAAATCTGGAGCCATTGCGTGTTGATTGACGTAACTCAACGCTGCGCTTTACGTCGTTGCCAAAGTGAGAAAAATATCTCAAGTTCTAGCAGAATTTGGAGAACGAGATGGTTTTCCTCGCTCTAATCACAACTCACAAGACAAGCCGTAATATTGAGTGCCGCCACTCATCGTTTTGACAGAAAACCATGTGAACGGAGTGGCTTAACAGTTAACACTATGTTATCTCTACCTATCCCGTAATATGCGAGATACAGTATGTATGATACGGCTGTTTAAAACGGGTCAAATGTGACGGAAAAGTGAATGCGGCCGGACGCTACATTCATACCTAACCAATTGTTTATATTAAACGCAATAACATTAATTAACATACAACACAAACAAAATTTGTTTTAATATAGTACAAAAACAAATAAAGAAACAAATGTAGAGACATTTATTTACTTTATCTAAGTTATTAATAGCTTCTATAATATAACAATATGTACCTATATTTTTTGGCAAATTAAACAATATTTTAAACGAATCTACTAATATTCACTATTTTTTCCAAATTATATAAGCAGCATAGTAGGGTAGGCCTACCTAGTGTTAACAGACTCCGTTCTCCACTTTGAACAATGTGATAAAACGAATAAAAATAAAAGATTAACATGAAGATAAGGACATTTAAAAGACCACTGGTGTACATCAAATATGTTTACGATAAAACTGTTATCATTCAATAATAATGATTTACGTCACAAATGTTACTTGTCATTCGAAATAACCTTGCATCAAATAATGATACATAAGAAATAAAATAATGAAAGATAGATCGTGGCCGTCTGCCTGCCACTGACTGGCCGTTTACGATAAAACTGTGGGATTGATTCCCACTCGGGGCATTGAATTATTTTTATTTCCTAGTTCTGGTAACAGGAGAAAGCGCATCGTTGGATTCCGCCACTCGACATGCAAAGTCTCGAAAGTTGACCGGAAAGGCCGCGACGAAGTGTTGTAACACTAGGTTTCCTCCGCCTGCCGCAGGGCATGTATACCTAGACCAGAGACACATTATGTAAATAAAATATATATTACAGAATAAGATAATATCTTTTACGTATCAAAATTTCAGACAAATTAAAAGTAAATTAAGATGAGTAAATTTTGAATATTATAGTTTTTACCATTAAGCAAATGATCTGTAAGTTTCATAACGTGGAGTGTTTATACCTAAACGAGTTGTGGTTATGACGATATCAATGTTTATTATGTTTTTAATTAATTATCACATTTGCTGTTTCAATAAAAATATTTAAAAATAAAGCTATCGCTGAATAATAAAGCGGTCAGACAATACTGCTGCGGCGTGTCTGTAAACGCAACGGTTGCGGATTCTACTCCCCACACGGAAACATAAATATATATGTTTCTTGGTTCTGATCACAAAACAAAGCGCGGCGTTGAGTTCCACAATTGAACACACAACGTTTTAAATATTATCAGGCAATGGGGAACAGTGTCTCAACACTAGGTTTTCTCTGCAATTACAATCTACAATTTATGTAGTTACAACGACGTTAATTATATATTTTATAAATTATTACATTTAGTATCTTTATTCAATTAAAAACCATAATTAATGAAGGTTATTTTCTGCAACACCTGTTTAAATAAAACAAACGCGATTGACAAAACGTACTTAATGACGCAATGGAATAGCTTCTTGAATCGCATTTAACAGGGTCGGCAGAGAGATCAGGGAACCTATAGTCAACACTACATTTTCCAGGCGGAACTCAACGTCGCACTTTGCCCTGTTTCTGAAGCGTAGCATAAGCGCAGAAATTAAAATATTAAATATTTTATTCCACCGAGCGGGTATTAAACCCACAACCGTCGCGTCGCGATTGTATTCAATATTAAAATATTAAAATTTAGATAAATATTTAATATTTTAAAATTGAAAACAATTTAATAATTTAAATATACATAGATTAAGAAGAAATAAAATAGAAATTGTAAACACCTAGGTACTTCACTCATCAAGACTGTAATAAAATAGTTCACGGTCAACTTCACTGTGGGCACTTTAGATAAGAAGGCCTACTCAAGAAGTATTAATTCAAAAATAAAAACTTAAATGTCGCATTATATTCGTATTCGTTTAATGATTCAACCTACGATCGCCATATCAAGCAACGTCGGCTGCAACTTGATGACATCATCTTTAATTACATTAATATATTAAATTGCATTATATATTAATTACTTTACAATTTACAAACACAATATAAATGATAATGGCGCCTAGTTCGCATGATAGTCACGTTTGACTACAAATCAGTTGTTACAAAAACCTTATTGAGAACCAAATTTAATAAATTTTATTTAATAAATAATTCACACTATATCCCGCACACAGCAGGGTAAGCAGTGGGAACTTAGTGTTAAGACACTCCGTTCCCCACTTTTAAATTTATTTTTTTAATAAATAATTGAAATAATAAAATACAAAAATTGCTTAAATGTACTTTGTATATACACAGTTAGTAAGTTGACACAGCATCTAACCGTAAACGCGATGGTAGTAGGTACGATTCTCACACGGCAGAATTACTCTTTTTCATTTCGTGGATTTGATAATAAAGCGCAACGTTAGGTTCCGCCATTCAACACGCAATGTCTCGAAAAATAGATGCGAAAGTCTCCGCCTCTGTTCCCTCTGCTTATCCTGCTATTCGCGTGAAACAAAAAAGAAGTAATTTCTCGTAATCCTAGTTCTCCAGTCATAGCCCCATCAGGTTTAAGATGTAAAAAATATAATATCATCATCGGATCCAGGACGTGTGCAAATGTTGAAGCAAATCAGATGATGAGAAGTAGGTCGTAGGTAGTAGTAGGAAATTGAGTGAGTGATTGATAGATAAATTGATAAAACTGATGGATTTTTAAGCTTCATATTATAACTAAGATCTTTTGGCCTCCATATTATTTTTTATGTTAAAAAAATGTAAAATGTTAGTATAATTATTAAAAAGAATGGCAGAAAGAACCTAGTGTTAAGACACTCCGTTCTCCACTTTGAACAATGTGATAAAACGAATAAAAATAATAGATTAACATGAAGATAAGAACATTTAAAAGACCACTGGTGTACATCAAATATGTTTACGATAAAACTGTTATCATTCAATAATAATGATTTACGTCACAAATGTTACTTGTCATTCGAAATAACCTTGCATCAAATAATGATACATAAGAAATAAAATAATGAAAGATAGATCGTGGCCGTCTGCCTGCCACTGACTGGCCGTTTACGATAAAACTGTGGGATTGATTCCCACTCGGGGCATTGAATTATTTTTATTTCCTAGTTCTGGTAACAGGAGAAAGCGCATCGTTGGATTCCGCCACTCGACATGCAAAGTCTCGAAAGTTGACCGGAAAGGCCGCGACGAAGTGTTGTAACACTAGGTTTCCTCCGCCTGCCGCAGGGCATGTATACCTAGACCAGAGACACATTATGTAAATAAAATATATATTACAGAATAAGATAATATCTTTTACGTATCAAAATTTCAGACAAATTAAAAGTAAATTAAGATGAGTAAATTTTGAATATTATAGTTTTTACCATTAAGCAAATGATCTGTAAGTTTCATAACGTGGAGTGTTTATACCTAAACGAGTTGTGGTTATGACGATATCAATGTTTATTATGTTTTTAATTAATTATCACATTTGCTGTTTCAATAAAAATATTTAAAAATAAAGCTATCGCTGAATAATAAAGCGGTCAGACAATACTGCTGCGGCGTGTCTGTAAACGCAACGGTTGCGGATTCTACTCCCCACACGGAAACATAAATATATATGTTTCTTGGTTCTGATCACAAAACAAAGCGCGGCGTTGAGTTCCACAATTGAACACACAACGTTTTAAATATTATCAGGCAATGGGGAACAGTGTCTCAACACTAGGTTTTCTCTGCAATTACAATCTACAATTTATGTAGTTACAACGACGTTAATTATATATTTTATAAATTATTACATTTAGTATCTTTATTCAATTAAAAACCATAATTAATGAAGGTTATTTTCTGCAACACCTGTTTAAATAAAACAAACGCGATTGACAAAACGTACTTAATGACGCAATGGAATAGCTTCTTGAATCGCATTTAACAGGGTCGGCAGAGAGATCAGGGAACCTATAGTCAACACTACATTTTCCAGGCGGAACTCAACGTCGCACTTTGCCCTGTTTCTGAAGCGTAGCATAAGCGCAGAAATTAAAATATTAAATATTTTATTCCACCGAGCGGGTATTAAACCCACAACCGTCGCGTCGCGATTGTATTCAATATTAAAATATTAAAATTTAGATAAATATTTAATATTTTAAAATTGAAAACAATTTAATAATTTAAATATACATAGATTAAGAAGAAATAAAATAGAAATTGTAAACACCTAGGTACTTCACTCATCAAGACTGTAATAAAATAGTTCACGGTCAACTTCACTGTGGGCACTTTAGATAAGAAGGCCTACTCAAGAAGTATTAATTCAAAAATAAAAACTTAAATGTCGCATTATATTCGTATTCGTTTAATGATTCAACCTACGATCGCCATATCAAGCAACGTCGGCTGCAACTTGATGACATCATCTTTAATTACATTAATATATTAAATTGCATTATATATTAATTACTTTACAATTTACAAACACAATATAAATGATAATGGCGCCTAGTTCGCATGATAGTCACGTTTGACTACAAATCAGTTGTTACAAAAACCTTATTGAGAACCAAATTTAATAAATTTTATTTAATAAATAATTCACACTATATCCCGCACACAGCAGGGTAAGCAGTGGGAACTTAGTGTTAAGACACTCCGTTCCCCACTTTTAAATTTATTTTTTTAATAAATAATTGAAATAATAAAATACAAAAATTGCTTAAATGTACTTTGTATATACACAGTTAGTAAGTTGACACAGCATCTAACCGTAAACGCGATGGTAGTAGGTACGATTCTCACACGGCAGAATTACTCTTTTTCATTTCGTGGATTTGATAATAAAGCGCAACGTTAGGTTCCGCCATTCAACACGCAATGTCTCGAAAAATAGATGCGAAAGTCTCCGCCTCTGTTCCCTCTGCTTATCCTGCTATTCGCGTGAAACAAAAAAGAAGTAATTTCTCGTAATCCTAGTTCTCCAGTCATAGCCCCATCAGGTTTAAGATGTAAAAAATATAATATCATCATCGGATCCAGGACGTGTGCAAATGTTGAAGCAAATCAGATGATGAGAAGTAGGTCGTAGGTAGTAGTAGGAAATTGAGTGAGTGATTGATAGATAAATTGATAAAACTGATGGATTTTTAAGCTTCATATTATAACTAAGATCTTTTGGCCTCCATATTATTTTTTATGTTAAAAAAATGTAAAATGTTAGTATAATTATTAAAACGAATGTTTTCTTAGATTTACCTATTGATAAAAAAAGTAAATAAATAAATTAACAATTATAAACACATATGTTGTAAGAAGAGTATCGTTTGATATACATAAATAACGTGCAAAAACCGGTCTACCCAAATAATGTTTTCTTACGAAACTAAAATCGAATGTTGTAATAAATCATAATAAGACCGGTATAAGAAATATAAAAAAAAGTACGAAAATATATTATCAGCTTCAGCTTCACGCTGTATCCCGCACACAGCAGGGTAGGCAGAGGGAACCT
>DWAN01001441.1:0-17843 GCA_018230445.1 Heliconius hewitsoni | reverse complement strand
GAGTCTGCCCATGCGTGTTGCCATTGCTGGCAACGTGACTCTACCACACGTACTTGACACCACCAGTACCAGGATGATCCTATTCTAGCCCGGGATCACACGGCAAAAAAATCTTTGTCTTATGAATAATAGATAATTTTCAGGTATTTCTCAACTGATGACATGAATATTTTATCTAGGTACTATAAAAGTCAAGTTCTTAATCAAGTCAAAATAGGATACTCTTAATAAGTTCTTTGATTTTCATGATTATTAAACATTTTAAATGAAACTATGTATTTAGGAAACCGGACGTTTCGAACACTTCCTAACTTCCTTCCAGGGACTACTAAATATACTTAAATATACGCGATTAATCCGATTAAAATAGTTTCATTTAAAATAAGATACTCTTATATTTTATTTTACATGCATCGAAAAGCCTAGTACTTTCATTAGAAATGTTGATCTTTGTATTAGATATGTTTCTTTGTAAAATTTTCAAAGCAGTTGTTGTAATACGTCATACGTGTAAATCTTGCATCATCATTTTTAGTATAATAAGAAGTTGAGTTTTTCATCATATATTTGGTCCGCAATAATTTCAATTTAAGATCATCGACCTTTTCTGGCTCGCTGAAAAAAAAACTTGCCATACAGCACTGGCAAGATGCAAGCGTTTCTAAGAATGAAGTTGCTTACATCAAAATTATCTTTTTCCTTCTTTCATAAATATTAAGACAAAAACTCTTAAGTTATTTTTCCAAAAATATTGTATTTTTTTTTTAAAATAACACTATGATAATAATAAATTGTTTCTGTTACACAACGTGTTTAATAATTGTCTTATTATACTGTGGGTGGGTACTAAATGTACAAAATGAAAGAGAAAGCTCATTCATAGAGCTTACGTATGTTCTCTAATCATTGCATCATAAAGGTGTGCAATGAAAATCTGTTTGTGAGCACTATTATATTTAAAATATAAATATAGTTCATGTTAATAAAGTTATGTTCGCAATCTAATTCGCGGTTACTAGAAAACCTTGACCTCCTTATGTGAAGGGGTGTAGCACGATCTGTATGCTATTACTTAAGATGCATTATCTACTTATTTTTGGAAGTTTTAAACTTAAATCGGAATATAGTAAAGATAATTTTAAACATATTTTAATAAGATATTAGGATTAAGATAGTTTAAATTACCTGACTCTACATTTTTTGTCTTTACGTTTCTTTTCGTTTATTTTTTTTTATTTTTATTGTGTATAAAAAATATTTACAGAGTAAATGTGATTAACAACTTAATTGAGTATCTGTTTCAAACGATGTAAAAAAAAATATTATTATTAATTTATTCCTAAGTGTGGAAAGTCTTAAAATTTTTAACAATTTTAAGACTAAGGAAAGATTAATATTTTTTAGAACGTATTTTTAAAAAGTAATATTATGATAATTTTAAATATATTAATTTAATCTTAAAATATATTTACGTTCTAATATTTAAATATATATTTTTAATTATTCAAGAATGACTTATTGAATGTTCGAGATTACTGATTCGAAAAAAATAGAATAACTTTTATTATTTTATCCATCTGTATGTGTGCATTGACAAAAAAGCGAAAATGTTCTTGCTATATTACAAAATAATTTAATTTTGTCCAGATTTTGTGAAGCTACCCATAGAACAGACGGAAAAAATATCTATAAATAGTAAGATATTTAAATATTTACGCGCACTACTACACTTGATAACCGAAACAAATAGGACTATCGACGCCGTCGCATCGTCCCATTCGGGTCGTCTATATCACGTCGATGGTCGTGGATTGAAATTCCTTCTTTCGTTTAGGGGAACGATTGGCGAAAATTTTAGGCACCAAAAAAAAAAAATTAGACACGTAGATGAAGTTATATAATATGTATCTACTTATATATATGAATATAAAAATGTTTGCTTTTTTAAGAATAAGAGAATATTAAAGAAAATAATATTATTTTATAATTAAAAGTGCGTTTATATACAATTTAGGATAATGGCGATTAAAATTACCTAAGTATATTGATTTTCATGCCATTAAAATGTGGAATATGTCACACGAAATTAATGAAAATACAAAATATGAAGTAGATGTTAAAGGCCTCTACAGCTTATGCAATATGCATTACTTAATACTTTTAATATTAAACATAATAAAAAATGTATTATACATATCCGATTTATTACAAAATAAATCCTTATTTTCCACAAATAGATATTTTACGTCTTAAGGTTTTTGTTTAAATTAGACTGAATTCGCTAAGATAATATTTATTTTTGCAAATAACTATGCAAATATAGAAAAAATGATCGCGTTGGATATGAATCTACGACCTTCCGTAGTCATAAAGAACAATTATTGGAACGCATTTAAATAAGAGTTAAGATTTCACTGATGACTTTTAATTCAACATGAAGGATTTTCAAAATTTAAGGCCCAAGACTGTTTTAATAATCTTTTTCCATAATTAAATAAAATTGTTATTTAAATAAATATATATGAAAAATCTTACTAGAAAATGTTTTAGTCAATTTTTTTTCTTTTATCACTTAATTAAAAATGTTTAGCTATTATATACTTACTTTTCGAAAGTTTATAAGTAATTGTAATACTAAGTGGATGAAACAATATGCTAATAAATGACACACTACACTTACCTAATTCTGCATAGCATAGAGCTCCAATCATGGACATGAATCCAGAAAGTACCCATACTATTAGGGCCATGCCCTTCGAGCCCGCGTGCTTCAAGGCCAGACTGGGGGATACAAAGATACCAGACCCCACTATAACTCCCACAATAATCGCCACGCCATTCATTAGGCTCAATTCTTTTTTCAGTCGTATCCCTTCATTTGATTCCACTTCTGCAGATGTGCCACTTTCACCTACATCCATCGACTTGGGTGTGAGACCCTCTGTAGCCGATACTTTAGCCATATTTAAGAGTTCAGTCAAATAGTTAACAATAACAAGCAACAAACTTCACTTTTTAATCAAAATGTTCAACATGATTCAAACAGAACACATGGTTCAAACGGGGCCTGTTGCGGAAACCGTGATCCTCCGTCACGCAAGCATTGCATCACACTGCGCTAGCCACCGCGGGAAACACCACGTGCAAACTAAAACACCATCGGCCAACCTTGTCCTGATAATAGAATGCCACTGGTTTACCACCGAACAGATGCTGATAACACACAACGTATTGTAGTACACTATATTATTATTTACGAATAAATACCTTTTAGAGAGGTTAAATTTTTCATTTAATAGATACATAAAAGATCACCATGTGAAAATTGTAGAAGAATCTAAATAAGAAAATAATGGAATTTTTATTTAATTAGAAAAATTATATGCCGGTAACGATCGTGACTACTGCTCGACGCGGAACGGAGAACACGTTCAACGCTCCCCGTCCCCACTTTACTATGCACTATTCATTTTACTTCCAAGTTAACCACGAGTCCGACAGTCTTCCGCCAATACATGACTCCAGCGCGAAAACATCATAAATCGGTGCTCGTGTAAGGTAAATTAGAACGTATTTGGATGAAATTAAAGCATATTTTAAGATCTAAGACTAGTTTTTGAATTCATTGCCAAGTTTGAACAACGGGTTTTGGCTGTCTCTTTCACGTCTCTTAACCACGTGTACGGGTGACACAGATTTTTAAGTACATACTTTTAAATTTTCAGTGTGATAACGTAAATATCCTTTTTGGTGAAAAGCATTGCGAGATAAGGTTGCTGTTACATGTCCAAACAACTATTGTATAAAGGATGTGATCAATTCCTTTAAAAGCGATGTGGGGTCAGTGACAACTCTGTTAGATTGCAATATTAAACTAACAATATTAAAATAGTGCTAGCTATTGGAAAATCAAATAGTGATTTTAAAGGGTAAAATATTTTATTGCCTATAAAATATAGTTTTACAGTGTTGCTTACAGAAACATTAAGCGCGTTCAATTTAAAGCTGCTGCTATATTGCGTATTAATTAAATCAATTACATTTTATTAGATAACATATTACTAATATTTAATATACCAACAGAATTTTTTTAAGCCGCCGTAAGGTACAAGCGTGCGAGTGTAAAAGCTACGTTTGTGGGTTCGATTCCTGCTCACGGGAATGAAATATTTAATACATTAAATATTTCATTGCAAGGCAAGGAGCGGCATTCAGTTCCACCACTCAACACACAATGCCTCGATAATTCACACACAAAAAGTTGAGAACGGAAATGGGTCTGAATGCGGAGTGCCTTGACACTAAATTGCCAGGGACCCTCTGCCCACAATGCTTTGTACGGGATTGGACGAAAATACAGCTTGAAGCTAAAAAAAATATTTTTTCAAAAACAACGTTTTTAGAGTTTTCCGTTTATATGTACTAGTGATCCGCCTGCGGCTTCGCCGGCTTGAAATATATGATTATTTATTTAATTATATAAATAGCGATCGCGTTCTTACTTTTAATATATGTATATTTACTTTACTGCGCACTTATAGTAAGTGACGTCCACTGCGAAGTTTTTCAATACCTTAAGTTACATTATTGTGATTTCCACACAACCTATGCTTATATACATTTGTTTCTTTCTACCTATGTGCCTGTGTTGATCCATAGAGCGGATATCAATTTATTTATTTTAGTTATGATAATTATTTACATAATATTACTAAGAATTATTATTTACATTATTAAAGCTAATAAATTAATTTCTTAAATTAAGTTTTCATTTAATTATGTTGTTTTTTTACAATGTAGATTGATATTGATTGAGGCATTTTCAAAATCGATATCTTTCCGATATAGGACCAAAGAACCTTTAGTCATATCTACATCGCCCACGAAGAAAACAGAAGAGTAACTATTAGTATTTATATAACACTCGTGTAAAGCAGAGGCGTCTCGCAAGTTAAAGACATTTATTAGATAAGAATTGTAACTCACAGGTCACATTTTTCTCTTATGTTCTTTCTTTCTTGGAAACGGTTATCCGAATACAAATAGAACAACGAAGCTAGCATGGCGTAATATTGTTTCGCATCCCATTGTGTATTTTCCAAGTTCACAAAAGTACAGAAAAGTTTTTTAGTTTACGTTTATTTTTTAGTGATCATGCGGAGGGATAAGATCTTATCTATGCACTCTCTTCCAGGTGTAAAGACTTCTTGGGACTCCCACAAAATGCTTTCAGATCTCTCATCCATTTTTCTCGCTAATTTCGTAACATAAATTAAAATCTTCTAAGATAATAATTTAAATTATGTTGTAAAGAAAAAAATATAAAATCAATAGTGTTGTACAATGTATCTGAGGTATTTAATTCGGTGAGAAATTATTATACTTTTAAAATGATCACACCAAGCTATCGTCGGGACGAAACTGACTTGAATTAATATTTGGTTCATATAGTGTAAAGGACAATTTTAATCTGCATTACATGTTACAAGTAATGAACGTACGTAATAAGGACTAATATTAAACAAAAAAAGAGTTATGTTTATCGCGAACATACAGACAGACAGACGCGGTGAAAGTGAACTATCTATAATGGTACCGTTATATTAAGCATTTCATTAAGCATGGTAACGCTTTGGCATAGTTTAAAGTTAATTAAAACATGACTTGTATAAACATTTGCAATAAATCTCCCGTATACAATATGTGACTTAGAGTAGTGGAATCGCTTTCTGGTTTGTTTACATTCAACATACATTCAACATATTAATATTATATTACACAAGCTTATAAATGTTTTTAGCTTCCGTTGAATTTGAACAAATGTGAAACGCTATTGCGAAAAAAAATATCAATAATAATTCATTCCAAAATCAAACCGACAACCGTCACGTTTACAGTCACACGCTTGTGCCACTGCACCACGATGAAGTCATACTCTGACGTGGAAAACATATTAATAGAGTTAGTACTCTAGTATTGTACTGGCGTAAATATAGTTTTATTTATCAGGATACATTTATTGGCAAAATAGCAAATATTGTAACTAATATAATCAATATGTGCAATACAATTAATAAATACATTTATTTACAGTCGTTCTGAAAATTATATGTAACATATTCTAATAGGACTTTTTTCTGTGTGGTATGTAGTTATTTAAGAATTAAACATAACAATGTCAATGTATTGAAACAAGTTTTAAATAAAAAATATTAGGTATATTTCATAAATATACAAAATTAACGCTTATCACATAATTTAAAGCAGTAGACAATTAATCAAGAATCTTCTGTACTTTCTGGATACTTAAATATCCTGGCAGTGCCATCATCTGAAGTAGTAAGAATAATATTTTCCTGTTTATTATACGTCAAGTCCATTATAGCCGACCAATGTCCTGTCAAACCGAATTTTAAGTCTCCAGATCTCGCTTCATAAATGCGTACAGTTCCGTCTAAGCAGCCAGTGACCAATTGGTCATTCACCCATGTCATCCTTGTAACTCCTGCTGCGAATTCATCATCAGGTTTTGCGCAATGATGGCGAATCATCTGCCGGGCTGTGTCCCATATTGTTACAGATCCTTTCAATGTACCTTTGAATTGAAAAACCATATATTATTACGTTGTTTAATATATGTATTTAATATTAGTTATTACGCTTCTTTTGCTGTATAAATTCACTTCGACAGAATATGAATGCCGCTCTCCTCTTAGTAAATTGAAAAATACGTAGAAGTGTAGACGTAAGCAAATGTAAATTGAACTTAACGGTGTTTTTACGCTTCCGCTTTATTATATTAGTATAGATAAGAAGTTACAACCCTATTTTTTTAAAGTCAATTAATTTACCAGGAGCACAATAAATCACGAAACGTATCTAATGTAACGAAGATTAAAATGACAGCAGTTATCATAATAATTAAGAACCATTATCGCTCCCTAATAAGTAGCTGTCTCTTTTTTTGTTGTAGTTTCAAATCATATATTATAGATTACATAGATGGTGGTCATCGTTAGACAGTGATATAGTAGCGGGTTCAATTCCGATGTCTGGAAAAGTCCTTAAGTGGAGTGTTAAGTGGCGTTAAGTTCCGCCACTTAACACTCAATGTCTCAAGAATTCAGCGGTAAGTGGGAACCGGTGTGTTAGCACTAAGTTCTCTCTACCTACCCTATGTGCAAGATAGTAAAGATTAAAAAAAATGTATCGAATTTACGTAAAATAATAAATTGTATATTTTAAAGACATTGCGATGGATTCGTACTCAATATAACAATTTGTTTACCGGAACAATAAAATATCTATCTATGATAAAAATTAGTATCCCTCTAAATTTTTATTTTACCCGTAACTATAGCTGAGTAGTGTATATAGTCATAAACTCTATTATTTATTTATCACTAGTTAACCTTCTTTCATACACTAAGGTCACATAAAACGTACTATATAAGGCGAAATGTTATTAATGGCAATATGTTTAATAACGTAAAGAAGCAAAAACAATGTTTTTTTTAATTTTTTTGGTTGTCTGAGGGCTAGTTATGCTTATCTCAGAAACTGCTTAAGCAATTTAATAGCAGTACTCACATTTTTTGGAAGCTTCTTTGGATACTTTGGAAGTTTTGTTTCAATCGGTTTATTAATCACTTACACCATATCAAAAAAATGACAATATTACTGCAACTGTTATATGGAATTTGCTGAAACTTTACTTTTCAATATAGATGCAGATATTATTTTTAAAATGATATAAAAAAATAAAGAAAGTATCTTTTGGTTCCTTTAATTTGGCATTGCAATGCAGATTAGTAAATTAATAATTATGCAGTTAAAGCAGGTGAAGCTGTTAAATAGCTAGTAAATTATAGATTAGGTTACTCATAAGTTGTGCACTAAAACACAACTATATGACTATGACACATCGGCTGTGTGTTTTCAGTTAGTTAGTTAATGGTGTTTGATTTTTTTTTGGCTTCTGGCTTTGCTTCAGAGGAAATCTAATGTTGAGACACCTCATTCCCTACTTTTGAGACTTCTCTAATTAATGAGACAAAGCATGTTTATATTATAATAAAATATACAACACAATACAGGGTGCAAATGTCAGCACCATTTTAAATAAAACCACTGTTTTAACTACTCTATAAAAGCCTAATACAATTAATTTATTTATTTTTAAATGAAAAATCACTTTTTTATTTTTGGGAAAAAATTATTGATGTAATATAAAACGCCATAAGTCAAGAACGACGCACGCACATATAAACCTATCAAAAGAAAACCGCCGCATATGTCTCGTTCTGAAATCGAGTCGTAGGTATTGTGAGCGAAGTTCAAAGTTGATTAACCTTTAGTAGTATGTGTTTACGTTATTGGCATCTATTGCTGCGTCACATGAAACTACAGGTCTGGATAAACATAGTGAAATGAAAAAAAAATCCTACGTCTGAACTGTACAGGTATCTTGATTAATTTCTTAAGGTATGGGCTTAAAATATTTAATCCTATATATGCTATTCTATCTGACACTTCCACCCTGTATGTATATTTTATTATAATAAAATTTTTATTATAAACCACATCCATCATCATTATTAAAGCAATATAATACAATACTGGTACATACCTAAGGCAATATTTCCCAGTTTTACATCAGGACAAAAAGCAACAACTTCTAAGTCAAGTTCTGTATTGATTTGTGCAACAATTTTCCCATTATTAGAAGTCACTAGAACCACTTTGCCTGTAAACGAATAATATGTTTATATATTTGTGCCTGGAAAAAAATATTTTCTAAATAATATGGTAATAAAATACATTGTTTCCTAATAATAGTTACCATCAGATGATATAGATGCTATAAGGCTATTTTCAGGATGAATATCAATAGCGATAACACGACTCTGATGAACAGAAGCAGGAATTTGGTGCAATACTGCAGTTGTTTTAAGGTCCCAAATACGAACTGTGCCATCTGTGTAACCAGCTGCAAGCCGTACTCCATCAGGAAATATCTATATATAAAAGAAATATTTGTGAAATATTTGGATAATTGGAAAATTGATTAAATGAATCAATTATTTAAATTAATGAAATAATGCTGACATTATAATCTCAAACTACATACTTTACCACATTCAGATTTTAAGTTATGGCCTTTTAAAACTTTAGTCTCTCCAGATGGTACTTTAAATACAAATATATCTCCACCATCTGTTCCACAAATTAACACTCTTGCTCCAAAATGCCACAAACTCCATGTGAGATCGCCTGTTTCATATTCAAATACAAGGGACCATGGCTCTCTTACATCATCTCCTAATTTACATTTCCATATTTGCACAAGTCCACCCATATCAACAGTTGCTAAAAAGGCACCATCAAAGCTAAATCCTACAAATATTATAGAATCTTTGTGGTTGCTGCATTCCATTAAAACTTCTCCAGTTTCCACTGACCACACATAAGCTTTGTCGTCTTCCCCACCTGTTACTGCAATTTTTCCATTGGAATGAACGTCACAACAAAAGACAGAACCATTATGTTTTTCAAACGCAAAAACTGCAAGGTCTTCGGGTTTTGACATATCTCCTTCCATTTCATCTGGATCGTCGTCAATTTCTTCCATTTCCTCATCTAGTTGTATTTCATCCATAATCTCAATAACTTCAACGTCGTCTTCATCTTCGCCATGCGGAGATCCAGATCCCTCTTGATATTCTTTCATTTTTATAATTTCCAAGATAGTAAATACAAAAAAGTAAAGGTAAGTACAATTTTTCGAATAACTATTTATAGTCGTCTATAAAATTTTTACAGGTTATGAAATGTGTCAGTTCAATTATTTAATTATAGCGTAAAACTGTTTTATTTATTTATCTTATGTCGTCTGTCAGTTTCTAATGTCAGCAGCAATATCTCTATCTCTAGTCTATAAAAGTATATAATGTTCCTTGTATATAATGTTCTCTAGTATATAATGTTCCTTGGACAACAGTCAAATTAAACTTTTCACAGATTAATAAAAAGTTATTTGGCATACAGAAAAGTAACAAGTAATAATGCTACTTTGAAAATAATAACAATATGCTATGTTCACAACGCATATTGAGCGAATGAGAATGAGGTCTCAAGACTTGGCCTTTGTGTCATCGCTACTAGGCGTAAGCAACAATAAAATATATTCGATAAAATATAGTACCTTACATATAAGGTTAAAATTATGAGAGCATAGCATATCTGACAGAAGAAAGAACAAGATTGAAGTGGTTAAGCTTTAATATGTCATTAGTAAGTAATTATATTGAAATGCGCTACGCCATGTACAATTTCATCCATAATTTTATATTTTACAAAGTTCACGACATTTATAGCTTGTACATCTTCTACTTTATTTAAAAAAAAATTAAAGCGGTAAATTAGTATACCTTTACCAATGTATGATTTTGTAGTCAACATAGGTATGGTACTGTTTCATAATTTATTATAAAAATTTTTATTTTAATATTTGTCACATCTTCTAAATTATTGTAGAGCAAAAGTTAATTTAGGCACTATTTCATCTTGTAATAATAAAATTGAGCAAAAAATATTAGTTGTTTGTAAATAAAATAATATTAATAATCTTCATTTAATAAATTCCGTACCGTAATTATTTTTCTCAGTTGCTGCCAATACCGGACAATTAATATGATTATTAAAACACATTAAGTTAACATAATAAATTTTATTTAATTTTTAAAATTACCTATACGAAGTTTCAATTCCTTTTTTTTTTCGTTTCCGTTCGGTTCCGTTTCCATTATTTTTTCTCAAAAATAAGATGTTTGAAATATATTTTATATCTGTAATTGTCTACATCTACCAAAAGCATTTGCAATTTACATCTATGGCAAGCCTAAAACAAAAAATCATATCAAACATCTAATTATATTGTAACTTGTAGGTTAAGTAATGGATTTATTTTAAATTAATTAAATATTACATTTACGTAGGTGGTACATGTATACTTGACTGTTGTATAAAAACCAAAATTAATAAATATACTTTAATATGGCTTCAATTAACAAAGGTAATAGAATAAATTTAATTAATAAATGTCTTATATTTAATATAAAATCACTGATATTTAATAATATGGAATATCTTTTGTAGCTCTTTTGCAAACTCCAGTACCTTATTTAATTTCCAAACGTTTTCGTGGTAAGATCAACGTTCAAAAGCCTCGTAAGCCTCATTTTCAACGACAAATTCTACTTGATATTTCAAAACCATTTTATGGCCCACCTAAGAAATCACTACCGGAAATTGTACTATGTGACACACGAAAGGGGTTAAAAAATTACGAAAGGGACAATCCATTTGAAAGAATTTTGGCAAGAGAATGTCTTAATTGGTTCAATACTTCCAAGATGGTTGTATTTTTACATTTGAATTCAATAAGTATGGAAGATAAGACACCAATATTTGCGGCGTTAAAAAAAAATGATATGCATTTAAGAACCTATGGTAAAAAAATTGTAAGTATGGCAACCAAAGGAACACGCTATGAAGTAGTTAATAATTTATTTACATCACATCAAAATGTTATTTTTGGCCAACCGGAAAATGCAGCAAAAATGTTTAAAATACTTAAAAAGGCTCCACAACTAGTTATAATGGGTGTGTATGAAATATAATTATTAGTCTGAGGTATATTTTAAATTATTAAAAGAACTTAACAGTAATTTTTTTCAAATTTAAATTCTTTTTCAGCTGGTATTATTCAAGATAAGTTAATGTCAAAAAATGAATTAGTGGAATATAGTAAGCTACCCAGTTTGGATATGGCAAGAAGTCAACTTTGCTCTGTTTTACAAAGTGCAGGATCTTGTATTTTTGGTCAACTTAATCAGGGTCAACAATTACTGGTGTCACATTTAGATAAACATATAGAAATACAAAATAGTCCACCAAGTTCTGATTTAAATACAGAAAGCTAATTTTAAAAATACTTATTGTAATACAAAATAATAATAATAATATAATACTTTGTTTTTCGTATAATTTAGTTGTATTAAATATAGTTTAGTTAAAATGTTTTTTTTCCTTGGTCTTGAAATTTAAATATAGTATGTATTAAAAGGATTTTTTTTTGTTGTTTTTGAAAATAAATAATTGTTACAATGCTTAACCAAAAAGTCATGAATGAACTTCATAGTTTGTCTTAATCTTTCAGACAATGTTACAAACAGCACTTATAGATATTTTTGACATTTTTAAAGTGTTATTCCACACATAGGAAAGAAAAAAAATTAATTAGAAAAGTGGGTTCAAATCCTGCTATGTTAAAATTTTTATGTTTTCTAAATAAGTATAGTACTTATAGAATTTGGGTGTGTTTGGATAATTGATTCGGTCGTGTCAGTTTGTGAGCCTAGTAACCAAGTTTATACTGGCTGCATTGTGTACCCAAAGTAGCTCAGAATATACTGATAACATGTTGTTAAAAGACTTTCAGCTATCCCTTTAGTTTGAAATCAGGAGAAGTTTGAATCCATCAATTTTCTGCCTCTTGCTTTTACGATTTATACTCTGTACTTAAATGTCTTCAATAGACTAATTAGACAAGAAATAGATTCTTACTATTACAACGCATTACTTTATCTCTGTTGCATAGTTAGTTAAATTACTAATACATTTTAAAATATACTGTACAGGTACATATAGCCAAATGGACATATGAGTAAAAGATATTACCTACAATGGTTATAAAAGTCCTTTATCCGCATTATCAAAGAGCTATTTAAATTAATATTTTTGGTAGTCACAGTTTAAGGAGTCTGTCTAGTATGGACACACATTCTTACTTCTACCTGATATTATTCTTGGCTTTCATTGTCAGGGTCTGTCTTCCAATTCAATTTACTCCACGATCTTCAATATCCTTGGTAGTTAGTCCATTGGCTCTCATGTTGTGCATCACTTGCTTGGGTGTCCAGGGGTCGGGGGGTTAAAAATATGGATTTCTTTTTGATTTTGTTTAAGAAATCTATAAGAAAGGTAACGACGACGAAGGTATAATTTAAATAGATATACCTAATCAATCGTATATATCGTTATCGACGACAATTTTTTTTTTATTTTATAATGGAGAACAGAGTAACTTGTTGCTTAGTTTTTTACTTTAAGTCATTGAATATCGTGACGATATAAAAATGCATGTTTTATTCTTATAATAAACATTGAAACCTGCTGGTTCTGAAGAATCAATAAACATAAATTTTATCAACGAAAAGGAAAAATTTGAATCTAAGGTCTGTAATTTATAAATACGGGCATAAATCGACAATTTGAAAACAAAAATCAATTTCAACTTAAAACATATAAACTTCTGTAAGAAAATTATTCTTATTTTCTTATCTTATTCTTATTTTCTTATCTTCTTTCATATTTAAATACGTTAAAAATCGACAAAAAGCCTACCTAAATTTAAAAAAAGTACACAATAATTAAATTTAAACACTAATAATTTTAAACTTGATTTTTTTATTGTTAACACATACATATTTGGTACATATTGGAACTTAGCCTAAAGTTGAAAGAGATCAATTACTACTTAAACAATATTTAATGGACATGTAAACACAAGTAACATGCTTGAGCAAGACTTAAAAATAATAGGATCCTTAAAATTAAAAATACTTACAAATAAACTAAGTAAAAGGTATATTAAAAATTATTTCGGAACACATGTTTTATAATTTTATTAATTTGGCATGATTCTTAAATAAATTATTTTAAATAACAACGATTTACGGTGCAGTAATACGAGTGGTTGCTGTCGCAAGCGCTGTCAGTGCGACAGCGGCTTCTACTTCATCTCTATCGTGCCTCAAAGTGCTGATCTCGACACGAATTTTTTGCTCTTTCCGTCGTCTTCCTTCAGCCCACCACGAATAATTAGTTTCACTCGGCTGAAACCTAGCCGCACTTTCAAGCCACTTGCTTAACAGTATGGGACTAGTTATGTTATTATCACAGGTCGATTTATCGCAATGATCTATTTCGTTTGAATTGTTGTTGAAGCTTTCATATTTTTCTGTTAAAGTGGAAGAGCTATCCGTATCTTGGTTACACACAGTGTCAGAATCTACATTACTCTTTCTTCGGTCGATATGTAAACGTTCCGGACTGTCCGCTTCTGGTTCGCTCCATATACTGTCATCAGAGCAAATGCTAAATTGTTCGACATTTCCTTGAGCACGATCATTATATGTACGTATAAGATGTCCCCATGTATGTTGGTCTCGATCTACGTTCACATTTTTTAACTTTCTTCGCCAGTTAGCAAACCAGTTACATATCTAAAATTGTAGGTATTATTATTAACATTATTTCTCATATGTTACTTGATTGATTTGTGAGACTTAAGAAAAATTTTTTGGTATTAAAATATACATTATTCTTTCAATGTACATTTATAAACTTCAAAATTATTGGAAGAAATAGTGTTATTGCAAGAAACTTTGGGTGGAAACAAAGCTAAATTATGTTTGCCGCAAGGCAGTGACAAAAATAGTGCCTATTTATGTACAAATAGCAATTCTTGGCGAAAAGCCAATTAGGCTGACTTTAAGACCGAACGTGTTACCAAAGATACCTACTATTAAAATAATAATTACTTTGTTGCTTTTAAATGTAACCATAAACTTACTTGTATATAGGTAAGTCCCGTTTCACGTGATAGATGTTTTTTTTCTTCCCGATTTGGGTACGGATTGTCTCGTCGCCGTACAAGCCAATCTTTTAAATACCGCTTTATCTCTGGAGTAAAAAGCCTTTTCTGTGGCCTCTGACCGGCTACTAAGCATCTTCTGTAAATTTTAAAATAAGATAAGGTACTTTTTAATTATTATAAGCAGGTGAACCGTTCACAAATGGTGAATAGGTACTTTCTGTTTTAAGTAGCTACAATAAAAAGAAGAAAAAAAAACACTGTTCTCAGATCCATAAGTGACGCACAAAGACAATTATTTACAAAACACTGAAAATAATGACTCATTTTCACTAACCGCGTATATCGCCTGTTCCTGACTGGTCTTAACACTTTTACGTGCTCTTTAATTGTGCCATCCATTTTTTCTGCTTTCGCCTCGCTGACTTTTTGAATCAGCGTCATTGGAGTGATTTTGTTAAAAAGTGAATTAGAACTATCACTGAAGTGACTCCTTTCTTAGAGATATACGATAGTCGAGCACGTGCGATGGGCACCGCAGCTTGCGACACGACTCGTGTCTTGAAACTTTGACGCCGCGGGGGATGCTTGTTGATCTATTAAAAAATAAGGACATCATGACATAAATAGATTGTCTTTCAAGCATGAAATAGTATATTCACCAATTACTTTTGTCATATTAAGAGCGCATTGTTGGTATTCAATCTATGCGTTGATGTAACCGAAACATGACGGTCACATTCCTTTGATCAATTTTAGATGTTATTAGCTCCTGGTATTTGTAAGATCACTTAATTGATCACCCAATAATGCAGCATGTGAGAAAATAAAGTATGCTTGCTGAGTGCTGTGAAGATTTTCATATATGCAATTAATATATATTGTAAAAAACAAAAAACATGGTATCTATTACGTGTATCGAGTCGAGGTCATTGTTTTCTTTTTGAAAGCTTCATATTTAAGAAAGGATGCATTACGAAACTCCACTTTGTTTTGTGTTTACAAAATTATATTTATAATATTTTAAATATATAAAATAACTGAAGCACGGAAGGTACGTACCTGGGTACGGGAAAGCTCGTGTAGTGTGTGAAAATGGCGGCGGATAAACGTGCGATTACAGCGCCACTGCGCGCGCGCACCGCCCTGCTGCAAATTAATGTTATTTCAGGATGTCTCCCGCGATGTCTTTAAACGTGATTGCAAATGTTGTCCCTAAACAAATAGTAAAATTTGTATATTTTACTCTAAATGTTGTTAATTTATGGATATATCCAAGTATTAGGTTTTGATGACATGCTTTAAAAAGGTATCAATGGAGATATAATATAACTTTTTTATTAATTAGGATAAGATGATATAATTAACGTCCACTTCACATTTTAAAAAGAAAAAAAACAAGAGTTTTTATTATCACGCTGTATCCCACACACAGCAGAGTAGGAAGAGATAGGTAACGTAAAGTTAAGATAATCCGTCCCCCATTTTTGAAGGATTGCGTGTTACTTAGCGGAACTCAACGTCCCGCTCGATGCTAGAGCGAAGAAATGACAGTATAAATGTAAATTCATTTCCTCGAGTAGGGATTGAACACACAACACAGATTTTACAGTCACACTTTGTGCCGTTGCGCTACGACTGGCCCCCGAATTCTGGAGGCATTGCATGTTGAGTGGGATTCAATTCCGGGCTTTGTCTAGACACCAAAGCGAAGAAATGAAAATATAAATATATGTCGCAGTAATTAAAACATTTTTAGTTTAAATTTGTACAATTTATAAGTTTAGTTTTAACACCACTTTTATTTTTATTTAAATAATGTTACTTTTAAGTTTTAGCTTAAAATAATTGTTTCTTGTTGGTAGAAAGACTACTTTTAGAATAGGTATCTGTTATTATCATCAGCCTGTTCCTGTCCACTGCCTCAATATATTAAAAATAGGTAAATATTTATACATAATAGTTACGACGGCTCTTACAACTACTTATCGATTTTCAATTACACTTTTAAAAGAAACAAATGCAAAGTCCTCAATATAACTTAAAAAAAAACCAAAACACCGCCTTTGGTTTTATTTAAGTAGTAATTTTTTTCAAAAAATGTTGAGCTCCTCTTTCCTCCTTCTTTTGAATACTGTTAAAAATACCTATAATCTTACCCGAATAAAATGATATTATACAATTAGCCTTCGATAAGTCCCTATAATATTTAAAAGATTGTCCCTTAATCAATGTCGTCAGACGATAAGAACAAGAAGCAAATTTATGATTATTATAAGAATATATATGAAACATACCACATGCCTATATAGGGTTTCCCTTAATTCACATGAGATTCTATAATCGAATCGGGACTTTGTGGTAATGAGAGCAATGGCAATGTAAGCCCTTTTAAATATATTTTTTTTAATCGGTCGACAAATCTCAACGAATATAAAACCTCCTCCTTTTTATCTGAAAATAAGTCGGTTAAACAGAAACAAAAGACTTAATTAAATACTTAATTGTTTCAAATTAGGTAGTAATAAAAATCTGCACTTAGATAATTGAAATAGACATTACGTAAAATAATAACGTAAGCGGCCAGCCACGGTGCATGGCCGCAAGTGTGTGACTGTAAACGCGACAGGTTGTGAGTTCGATTCCCTTTCGAGACAATGAAATATTTATTATTTTCACTTCTTTGTTCGATCGAGGTATTTGGTGGCACGGCATTGAGTTCTGCCGCTCAACGCACAATGCGAAAGCACAACGAAATGAAGTGTCTTAACACTAGGCTCCCAGGCTCCCTCTGCCTGCTTTGTTATGTGCAGGATACAGTGTCAAGCTAAAAAATATATTTACAATTATTGTATCAAAAAGCCGACTGTGTTTATCTACGTGCGTACGTACTCACTCTACGACAATAAGGAAACAGGAACTAAATCGAATTGTCTACGCGGTGACTAACAATAAAACTTTTTATTTTTTATAATAGTATATATTAATCAGCTTCACGCTGTATCCCGCACACAGAAGGGTAGGCAGAGGGAACCGAGTGTTAAGACACTCCGTTCCCTACTTTCTGCGCGAATTCTGGAGGCATTGCGTGTTGAGTGGCAGAACTCAACGCCGCGCTTTACCT
>DWAN01001440.1:0-17846 GCA_018230445.1 Heliconius hewitsoni | reverse complement strand
CACAACCAGTCGGTTTACAGTCACACCTTGTGCCGCTGCGCCACGACCGGCCTCTCAATTCTGATTTGATGTTTTCTTTATTTTTTTCCATTTTCCGCATATAGCAGTGGCGTATCAAATGTGGCGTATCTAAGCAAAGAAATGAAAATATTAATCAATAATAATTCATTCCCCCGAGTGGGGATCGAACCCACAACCATTGCGTTACAGTCACGCATTTGTGGGCGACGACGGCGCATTTGATTTAATGTAAATTATATTTTATAGTTACTCAATAATCAAAACTGCAATATTTCAAAAATTTTACGGAAAGTAAAAAACGGAGTGTCTTAACACTAGGTTCTATAAGGATTGAGCGTGAGGATAATAATTTATTTTGCTTCAACGGTAAGTCTGTAAAGACCTTTACAAAATACGTGAAAATAATTGGCAATCCGCAAAGGTGATGAAACTTTAATACATCCAGTCCTATTCAATAGAGGATTTTTATTTGAAAGCTAAAGCTTAGAAGTTCTTTTATAAAACCATGCATGTAATAATATTTTTATTTATTTTATGATAGATAAATTATAGTAAGCCATTTATGTCGCAGCGTACTACTTTAAACATAACAGGCCGTAGCTTCGATTCCCACTCGAAGAAATGAAATATTTAATGTTTTCACTTCTTTCCCTCTAGTAAAGCACGGTGTTAAATCAGTCACTCAACACGGAAAGCTTCAAAAAGGAAACAGAAGTGTCCTAATGGGAATGGAGTATTTTAACACTAGGTTCCCAGATTGCCTCTGTCATCTGACCATGTATGGGAGTTATTCAGCGTGAAGCTGAAAAAAATTTTCTTCTAAGAGTAATTCATTTAACGTATTTAATTTAGATTTACTCTAAATCTCGAGTTCAAACCTAGGAAATATACGTAAATATAAAAACATGTTATTGCAAACAAATTGATAAACATAAAGAGACAGTCGACGTAAGAGCATTATAAAAAGTTTACGATTCTATGAATATTTCATTCTACAGACAGGTGCATGTACGAGATCGTTTCGCATATTAAATTAGCAGATATTCCTTAACAGAAAAAATCGTAATTTTATACAATAGAATAAAATTTATATTTATAGCAATAACATATATACACTGTACGTCATACTAATATTATGAAAGTGAATGTAAGTTTGTTACGATTTCGCATCACAACTACTCAACCGATGATCATGAAACTTTGTACATATATTCTTAGACGTGTTACAAAGGATATAGAATACTTACCCTTAAAAAAATATTTAAAAATCTATTAGTATATACAACATAAAAAATACATAACTACATAAAAACAACATAAACCTTTGACTATAAGTAACAACATAAATATAAATTTAAGCGAGCGAAGCAGCGTGTATTTCTAGCTATATTACATAGTATTAGTATATGAAAACTTTCTTGGAGCAGCTATATTTAGTTTTCAATTAAATAATATAAATATATTTGTACCCATACTGTAATGTATGTAATTGTGACGCGTTGGTCGTTGGCTCATACTCGTATAAACTCTAGAAGGAACGTTTCAGTTGAGATCTACGTATATATTTAAAATATTTTATATTACTGTCACCTGTCATTTAATAGGTAACATCTTGAAAGTACAGAAATTATCTTTCTAGGTTGGAAAACTTACAGATATAAATAAAACTAATATATAATACTTTATAGATTAACTGTAAATTATTTCAAAGAGCGTCATAGAGCAGCAGAACGTCATCTCAATTTCGTAAGGATTGATTATATTTAAATAATTTTATTTCCCACCAGTCCACTCAAAATTCAGCGTCTTGAAAATTGGGCCAAAAGAATACAACGGAGTGCCTTAAGACTAGGTACCGTCTATCTACCCTAAATGCTAGAAAAAAACATGAGTCTGCTCTATTAATTATTAAAAACCTAGAAGCCACTTAAGCAAGCAGTGCTAAGCAAATCGAAATGAACTAATAGTATAGTAGTATTTTATTCATTAAGAGTGCACCCTTCGATTGGCCTTTGAGGTGAGGGGTGCGATGTTTTATTCATATATGACTTTCTCAAGAAGCCTCTTTGTATCGTATAAAATGGATTTGGATATACGAAAAGCTTAAAATAGTGTCGAGCCCAGTCGTGGCGCAATAACACAAGGTAGCGACTCATCGGGCATTGAGTGGCGGAACTTAACGCCCCTCCAACTTTTTATTTTCATCGTGTAGAAATTAACCTAAATAATTTATCGGAGTGGAAATTAAATTCACAAACTTGGTGTTTATGGTCATACGTTATCATACTGCGCCATGATGTCTTTTTTTATATTGATTAAATATGAATAAGTCCTATGTTTTTGTATAAATAATAATGAAATTTATTTAATTCGAGAACTCAGTGTCGCAGCTGCACAGCGTCTAATGTAACGGTTATGGTTTTGATTTAACTTATTCGGGGGAATAAACTAGTCTCAATTTCTCACTCATTTAACAAGAACAATTCTTCACTGAATTTACATATATATATTTTAAATTGGGCAGAAAAAAGAGAATAGAGTATCTTAACACTACATTTCCTCTTCCTACCCTGTTATTTGCAGGGATACAGCGTTAAAAATATTCGAATACGTATATTATCCCGTAGACAATAATATTTTACGTTGCCTATTCCGCTATACGCAAAGCAATATCTGAATCAATAATGTCGACAGCTTTTTGTACGCAAACGGGCAACCGTCCATACTGTTACCATATAAAAAGGTACTATTTCTCGTTCTTTGATCATTTTGATCGTCATGAATACTTTAGGGATAGAGTAAAATGTTTTTAGGCTGATATTGTATGAATAGCCTATATTGGCATAGTAGAAAATGTCAAGCTTATATATTGTAAACATGGCAGATTAAAAATATTATTTGAACTAATAATTACTTTGACCACCGTCGTGTTGTAGAGGGTCACCGTCCGATTGTAATTCTGGTGGTCATAGATTTGATTCTCTGGCTCTGATAACAAGACAATCCGTTGGCTTTGAGTTTCTTCTCAAGTTCTAGCGAGCAGTGAGAAATAGTGTCTTCATTTTATTTTGCCTATTCCTTCCCTGCTGCATATATTAGTTTTAGCATGAAGATATAAAAATCTAAATACTAATATTATGATGAACGTAAACTTATACGTTCACATCAACTCCAAAAGACGTATGTAGACTTGTCCGTAGCTAAGCGAAAATACTTGTAGCGCTGCAACCTACTCTATCACACTTATTATATACATATATTAAAACAAGTGACAAAATTTGTAGTGATATCTCTCGTAGGCTAGGTCATTTTGTATCAGTGATATCTCCTAAAGTATTTATTATAATATACAGTAAAATATAATCTAGAAGAAATGCTGAAGATGACTGTTATATTTATTTAATAAGGACAAATACCAATTTTTAAATAAAAATGATAAATTTATTATATATATATATATATATATATGTATACATATATATTTATATATATATAAAGATAATATTTTTGTGAAGCACTGATTTTATGTTTTTCTTAAGGTTGAATCAGCGCACGCCATGTAAGCTTTCACGAAGCTCATATTGCGATTTTTTCTTAACGCAACGAAATACTTTGACATACAACACACATCGATTGCATAACTATTAACATGTCATTTAAGAAATTTCATATCAAACAGAAAAGTATTTTACTCAGAGATACATTGAGAATATTACAAATTAAACAAAAAACAGCTTATATTTATCCCAAGACCTTCAAGTAACTATATGAAATTTTAATACAAACGGAGCAGCGGTTTAGCCGTGATTGCGTTACAGACAGACAAACAGACACTAGACAGAGTTACTTTTGATTTATGACACAATAATTAATTTAAATCAAAAACATCATCTGGATATTAGTTTCTGAGAAAATTTGTGAATTAAGAATCTACATTTACATTTTAAAGTCGGTAAAAATATATATTATTCAATAACACGATGTACGTTAATGGATGTGGCCATTAGTGCAATAGAAGGTGATTAGAACTGTACGTGATAAGCGTTTATAAAAGGTGACAGTTTCAACAAGCAGAATGAAACTTTTTCACAAACTTTTTTTTATTTTATAACTTTAATTATCTTAATTAAGAATGTTTGTATAGTTTTATTTAGATTATCATCTTTATAGCCGTCGCGGCGCAGTGGCATAAACGGGTAATTATACGGACGTGACGGTTGTGGCTTCGATCCCCACTCGGGAGAACGATATATTATTTATTAATACTTTAATCTCTTCGCTCTGGTAAGCAAATGCAAGGCGCTGCATTGAGTTTAGCCACTCAACACGCGAAGTTTCTAAAATTGGGCAGAAATCAAACCAACAACCATTACGCTTTAAATTGACATACTTTAATTACACCAAGATTTTGTCACTTTGAAAATATTTACAACAAAACCTAAAACCAAGCAGGAAAAAATCTTCCTGTTGAGAAGTTTATGAAACAATGCTGAGTTCAAGCAACACTTCTATAGTCGTGTCTTAATTTAAGTTAAACAATAGCGTCTTAGCCTTTGAACATAGTTTTTGTTTTATGAAGGGGCTTTTTTAAAATGGTTTAGACAAATACATAGCTATTTGAGCTAGTCCTAACAAATATAGACAGACTGCTTTATTTTTTTAATATCATCAATGTTGTCAACAATGTGTCAGCAATGTTGTTATTTAAAATCATGTTTGTGGTAGACTTATAAGCTACTAAGTGTACTTCTTTTAAATTGTGGTTAAGTAAAAGGGAAGATAAGTGATTTATTCGCTTTAAGAATTTTAATAAACATTATATAATTTAGCTTCACATTCGATCAACTAAAGAACTTTGATTATTTCAGATTTCTATTTTTTCTACTAAAATTGGTTTATACTCCATGATGAAGAATATCCTATAAGTTGCTTTAAGCTTACAGCTATTACCATGCTAAAATTCATTCACTTCCATCCAGTAGTTATCGTTATTTTAAGTAATTTGTCATTTTCAGTTTCATTTCAGAAAACTATAATGAAAACCGCAATGAAACCCAAAAAAATGTACCTCTAGACTTTAGTCTACCACCGTACTAAAATTCCTCCATTTTTGTCCGGTAGTTTTGGCGTGAAAGACAAATAAATACACACAAACAGACAGACGATAATTCTGCTGAGTGGTATTTTAGCTACTAGAATTTAAAAAAAATATATTAACTAATTAATTTTTTTTGATCTTTCATGTACAGAATTAACTTTTTTATCCTTTTATTATAATGTATAAGGAGATATGTAATATAAGTATGCTTTTTGTAAAAAGCTAGTAGCTTTTACTGTACCAAAGACAAAAATGAAAGAACCCACCTCTCGCGGCTGACCATAACTACTAATGGCTACTGACAGGCCTAAAAGCCATAAAATAAGAAACCATAACTACATTTATATTTATCTTAATCAAAATTACAGATCAAAATTAAACATTAAAGAAAGATATAATAAAAATATTTCTTTGAAACAGTGCCGTAATGAATTCATTTTGTAACCTATATATGTATATCAAAGCCACTTATTAGTAAGCAGTTTGTTTTAAATAATAGTACATAATCGTGAATTGAGTTGTAGAAAATTACGTAGAAAGTTACATAGAATGTGCTGAGCATTTCACTTTTTCAGTCCAAAGTGTATGAAAACAATATATTTTTATCTAGCTATAAAAGAACTAATGTTACACCAGAGTGCGATTGTGTGATGCCACCTCGAATGTAATCAATGGTAGTGCAACCTCGCGGGGGCGATGCAGGCGTGATTGAAATTGAAATATGTTGTAGTTATTTTAACTATACTCAAGAGAGTTTTGGTTTAAAGTTAACTGATTCGCAAATCTGTGTTTGAATAATAAATATTGCTTCGTTCCGTTTCCTTTATAGGGTGAAGATTTTATTGTCGGCACGCGTCTCCAGCATTTTATTGAATAAATAAGAAACTTGGCTGAGATATTAGATCTTGACTTGATGAATATTTTCCTTATCCTTCCTTAGATTCCATACCACAAAAGAAAAAAATAACCTTTTTACGGTCACTATGTGGTCCCTCTGTCCATCTGTCAAGAACATTTTTCTTGAGATAATGTGGAGGTATCACGCTCAAATGAATATTAAATATTTAGGTCTACGATACTTTAGAGCACAAAGAAAATCTAATTTCTAAGTTAGCGCAGCTCAAAAGATATCTGCGTTTATGCATCGTGTTTACTGGATGAAATTCGTTGTGTGTGCTTCACCGCGTCATCAAAACCTACAGGGTTCCTTTCATCAACAAGAAAAAACATTAATTTAAGTTTAAGTTACTTTTCAATCGGAAAAGCTAGATCCAAATCATATTCCACAATATGAGAGCTCTGATGGTTGTGACATCAGACATACAAATGCATACTAGTCAGGTTCCGCTCACTATGTACCGGCAAACAATAAGGAACATGTTCCAGCCGTTCCATTCTAGCTTCGGAACATGTTCCAATTTTCGTTACGGTTCTAGCTGATCCGTTTGTTGACTTCCATGCCTCAAAAAGTATACGCGGAATACTTATAGGGTTATTTTGTTGTCCATCTTTCAAGAACATTTATTTCAAGATTTACTGGAGGTATCAAATAGAAATAAATATCAAATATACAGGTTTTGGAGATCCCGAAGCACAAAAAAAAATCAAGCTTCCAAGTGAACGCAATCAATTGTGTTTGTATGCATCCATTTTGCTGCATTTTGTATGAAACTCATCACTTATCAAATTTTACCCTGGTTACCCTCTAGCATCAAAGTACTCGTTAAAATGAATCGTACAAGCTCAATTTAATAGAATTATGACGCTTAGTTACTGAGTTCCTATGGGCATCTTCTAATTCCATCATCAGACCTTGGTTACCATCCAGCACCCAAGTATTTGGTAAAACGAGTAATACAAGCTCAAATTCGATGGGGTTGTGTTACTTAATTACTGAGTTCCTATAACCATCTTCGAGCTGCAGATCAGACCTTGGTTACTGGCACCAAAGAATTAAATGAAATAAAATCCGTTTTCCTTTCGTTTAGTATATTGGGTTGCTTGGACAAAAATATGTACTGAATCAGCCATTTTTGTACTAGCGGCCATCTTGATTTGAGTTTTTTAAATGTATTGTTATTTACAAGTTAAGCCCTTTCATTTAATAAACACATTGGGTGGGTTTTTTTTTAAAAATGTACGCTGCCATTACGTTACGTCAGCCATATTGGATTAACAAAAAAATATATATGTTAAATTTTAGCTCAATTGGACACTGGAAAGTGAAATTTAGCTTGCAAGATTTGATTACAAACAAATAAACATCGGGACAAATGAAACTAATTAAAAGCTTGTAAAATAAATATTTTAGAAGATATCACCATTTTTAAAATACTGCCTACGAACCGCGGGTGTCAAAGAGCGCGGGAGACGAAGGAGAATTAAATCAAACCAACTAACGATAATTAAAGAAATATTTCCAATAAAAAAATGTTTCCAATATGAAATAATTGAATTATAATAATTAAATTTAAATAATTAAATGAGAAGGGCCAGTCGTTGCGCAGGGGCACAAAGTGAGACTGTAAAACCGATTGGTTGTGGGTTCGATCGAGGAGATGATATATTTACAAAAATATTTCCATTTATTTGCTCTGGTGTCGAGGCAAAGCATGACGTTGAGCTTTGCCACTCCACACACAATACTTCCAGAATTCGGCAGAAAGTGAGGAACAAGGTGTCTTATCATTAGGTTCCCTCTGCCTGCCCTGCTATGTGCGGGATACAACATGAAGCTGAAATGAGAAGGGAAAACGGAACAATAATTTGGAGAGTTAACGTCGTTGAAATTAAATAGATGTTCGGACTGGAACCGTTTAAAACTCTAAATTTTAAATGTTGAAATTAGTGGAAAGCTTAGTAACAGAGAACGCGTGTGAACAAACTGAGCAATCGGAATATAATTGTTGTGGAACTTGAATGATTCATTCCTGTTTCGGAACAGTTCCGTCTATTTGGAACTATTCCGGTCAAGCGTTTTATGTTCCGGAACGAAGCATCATTAATACACAAATATACAAATACGTCAAACTTATAACACACCTCTGTTTTCGTTGGGGGTTAAAACTACACGCAAAATATCACATAATTAAGAAAAAAATATATATTTTATGCCTACCTGTGATTTTTTAACTTACCTTTAATAGGATGGCTTTTAAAACAGATACACTATTGAAACCCGCAACGCCTGTTGGAAGCAACATTTGTAGAAAAAAAGTTCTAAATAAAAGCTGTCTGGCAAAACGAGTGTGAAGACTATTTATAAAGGTGACGGGAACCCTATACAGCGTGTTCAAAGTTCCCTCCATTCAGGCAAATAATACAAAGCGAAAAACTGTTGTTGCTACAGAAAAATATACGAATAGGAGTATTTGTATGTAGTTATGTTGGAGTGTAGTAGAAACGCATCTAACAAAAACTGATGTCCAAGCTAGTGTAGAGTTAAAATGCTTGATGAAACGTGCTTTTATTTATAATTTAATGGCTCATGGGCATAGCATCTGACTATAAACGCGACGGCACTGGGCTCGATTCTCGGAAGAAACGAACGCTACTCGTTAATAGTATAAAAGTAAAAAACATAAAAAAAATACTTGGCAAAAAAGTTTTAATATTTTTTTAGTTAAGTTTCGTAATTAAGTTATACATTAATGCCGTTCGCCTAATATAGTGGTTCACTTAAAAAATCAGTATGTAATATTTGAAATTTAAAATACGACCCGTATATTACAAACGATCAAAAATGTCAACGAATTACATAATATTACAAACCATTTTTTCAGAATGTACAAAAAAGAATAATACACAGTAATTGAAGACGAAGAAGACGAAGAAGATCTGTTGCCTACTAAAAGACTAAGAGAAACTACATTTTAGGGATTTCATACACGTTCTATAAATAAAAAAGAGATCTTTGCATAAATTACAGTTTTTTCACCTTCACGCTGTATCCCGTGTGTTGGTATGCAGAAGGAACCTAGTGCTTAGACACTCCGGTCCCCACTTTCTGCCGGATTCTCAACACTGCGTGTTGAGTGGCGGAACTCAACGCCTCGCTTTTGCTTTGTCACAATTTAGTATTCGAATTTTATTTTTAAATAGACGGCTTATTCTAAATATTCAAATAGACTTATTTTAAATATTAATAAAAAGTCTACATGTCAAGAATATTTCAAAACAATGTAAGACCAAGAGAAAGGCCTATAAAACAAACAATAAAACTTAACATAAATAGCAAAAATAAATAACATGGAGTTATTAAAGTATCGTTTTAATTACAACATTTAACCCGTAAGTTTGCAACAACAGCCACTCGAGACGGCAGTAGACCGAACTTCTTTACAGTCGGCCCTAAGTACTTACCTTTTGCATTCATAATGCGTTCCTCCAACCAATAGAAAGGCTTAAACGTACGTAACATTCTAAATGTCAATATAAATTAAGCTTTTTTACTATAGACTTAAAACTCTGTATAAAATGACTGATTCTTATTAGAAATTAAAAAATATATATATTTCAGTTACACGCTTACGGATGTTGATTATAAATTACATGTAGGAATTTATGTTGAAATTGTTTTCGCATCAAATGTTATAATCGTGGAATTAACCTATTTTCCCGTATTATTCATTCAAACTTTTGTAGAACGCTCAGGAAACGTATAGTAAAAATGGTTCACTTTTTATGTAGCTTCACTTCTATATTTCGCACATTTTAGGTTCTTAGGTTGCTCATTTTAGGTTCCTAGGTTCCTAGGGTGTGCCAGGGTAGGCACAGGGATTCTGGGAACCTAGTGTTCAGATGCTGATTGTTTATTAAGACACTACGTTTCCCATTTTCCCCGAATTCTATTGCGTGCCTAGAGGCAAAACTCTACGCCGCGCTTTCGTAAGGAAAAAAAAATAATATTATATAGTATAAGCATGAATTTTAATATATCGACTTAATTGAATTGAAAGTACTGTAACTTGGTTGAACGGAAAGGGGAGAACCTACCGATAATAATTATAACGTGAAGCTGATTTAATTTAATTTTAATATTTTTTTTTGTCAGCAAAAATTTTAGTGACTACTTTTATATTTTTATTTCGTTATTCTTCATTCTAACATTTTCATATAAAATATAAAATTCTTACTAAAAGATGTTCGTCACGTTCAAAACAATTGTAATTCTATACGATCCGCACTTTTGGTTCAGAGAATAAGAAAATTGCTTGTCAGTTACATTGCTGGCGCTGACCCAACTGACCAGTAAGTTGTTTTAACATATAGAAATAGTTTTATCTATCGGGTAATATATGAACAAAAGTAACTAGCTATGTGGATGTTCATACGTACACGATATATTATAATTAGCGATGGGTTCCGTCACTGACCAATTCATTTTTTTCCTTGAAGAAAAACTGTGACATGGGATAAATATGAGTTAAGTTTAAGGTTATAAATTTTCTTAACATTAGGTACCCTGTTGTATACAGAATGCTTCGAGCTGCAAAAGATAGAAGGATGGACAGAAGGATCCACTAGAATCCTAGGGACCGAAGTGTCTTTACACTAGCTAACACACTCCAGTCCCTATCTTCTGCCCAAATTGCATATTATCAAGTGTCGACAACCAGAGATAAATGAAAATAATTTAAATACATATATTTCATATCCCTAAATAGGAGTTGAACCCACAACTATCGTGACTACAGTCAAACACTATCCTACAGTACCATGGCTACTCTAATCCGTATTATTACAGTGAATACCTAAATAATACAGGCTGCCTACCAATAATAAGAAAAAATATTTTTCATCCATACAAGATAATCGGCGTCATTTCCTCAGTTACGTGATCAAAGCTCTTAATAAAGACGATCCCTCAATCCTAATAAAGGAAATGCTTAGAGGCCATTAGTGATTTTCTTATAGCCCCCCCATTTTTGTGATCTTTATTATCTTTTATTGGTTATCTTTTTTTTAGATATAATTTTTAGGTTTAATATTAATACTTTCTTACTTTTTGAATTACGGTGACTTTATACTGGTCTGGTAGGAAAATTCAGGTAGTAAGCACAAGTCAAGTGCACATAAATACATTTTTTTTATTAAAATCTGTGCAACAACTTTTGTTTGAGGCGGTCGTGGCTCATTGTCACAAGCGTATTACTATAAATGCGACACGGTTGTGGGTTCATTTCCGCCACTTAAGACGCAATGTTTCAAAAATTCGGCATAAAGTCAGGAACAGAGTGTCTTATCATTAGAAAGCTATACGCGAGATACAGCGTGACGCTAAAAAAAATAATAAATCTTTAAAATCATTTCAGAATTTTCTTCAATAAGAAAATATTTTCAGCCTAAAATTACTATTTTGCTTTATCATCAATCACTTGCTACTTGATTGTGCCTCTTTCCTCTGAGGCAAGATTGTAGGGAGCCGTCATAGAAACAAAAGGTTAATTACCGAGATCCTTAGCTTCCTTGGTGTTAATAATTAATTTTGCCTTTCAACGCTTGCCTTATTAACTAGAGGCGATTAGCAAAAGAACGGATTCGTATTTGTGGATATAGCCTAATTATATTTTAATTATGATTCAGCTGATTCCGTTGAAGCCGTACTTTAAATGTTTCTGGCACTTTCAGAATGATTAAACTTTGTGAAAAGTTATTAAAATATTTATAATTTTTGGTTTATATTATAATTATAAAATCTGTTATTTTTTTTACAAATTCTACATCACATAGTTCACAGACAAAATCTAGTAAAATCTAGTAAAGGAACGGAGTGCCGTTCCTCACGGTTTTTTAAATAAATTTTCTAGATATTTCATGTTTATTGGTAGAACTCAACACCGCGCTTAGTCTTGTTACCAGAACGAGAAAATCACCATATTTATTCTCCTAGCGAGAATCGAGCCCGGAAGAATCGCGTTTTCAATTAGATGGTGTGCTGCTGCGTCTGTGCTGTTTTCTTTGGTTAACTAATGTATCTTATATTTCCACATATCTAACAATCTAGTCTAATCTTGCTTCACGTTAGCAGAGGTGTCGGAGAGAACGGAGCGCCAAACGCTACGGTCTCTGCATACCTCTTTCGCCTCGTCCACTGTCATCAACCTCTTCATATATCGCCCTCCGGGGGATTCTCACGTTTTTTACGTGACCTTCCAAATATCTTTGATACTGTGTTTTTAAAGGCCAGCCGAGGTCTCCCACTACCTCTATTACCGCTCATTTTTCCGTCATAAATCTTTTTTGCTCATCTTTTATCGCTCATTCGTTCGACTTATTAATTTAGTCAATTTATTAATTTAATCAATTATATTTTATCTTGCATATAACATTCGTATAAGTTATTAAAGAATTATTAATGTTATATAAATTTTCCTTGATTCCTTTTTATTTTTTCATCTTAAAACTTTGAACACTTGTACCATTGCGCCAAGCCGTCCAGTATTGTGTCACTGTAAACACGGCAGGTTGTGGGGTCAATTTCCTGTCGAGGAAATAAAATATTTAATACTTTAATTTCATCGATCTGGTAACGAGACAAAACGTGGTGTTGAGTCCTGCCACTCCACAAGCAATGCTTCCAGAATTAGGCGGAAAATGGCAAACAGAAGTATTTTAATAGGTTCTCAGAAACCTTCTCACCACCCTGCTATATGCAGGGTAAAACGTGAAGCTAAAAAAACCTTAAAACTTTTGCATTAACTTACATAATTGAATAGTGTAATCAGTTAGAGTGACTCCAACTCGAGAGCACTGCTATGTGTATACATTGTGAATTAGATCTACTTTGTCTGAAAATCATTAGTTCAATGGTTTAGAAAATCGTGTACATTTTTTAAGTGATATATCGCTGAATTGTGACATAGGATATACAATCTTTTAGAAGTAAAGTATATAACTTATTAAGAAAATGTTATTTTGATGGATGTTATAGATTTTGTTTTAATTCGCTGTTTAATTCCGCGCCTCTTTCGGACGGTTACCAAAGACCGGATTCAAATCCCGCTACGGTAAAACTTTTATAAGTTTTGTTTGTACGTATAAAAATAAATATAGTTACCTATAAGAACAAATGAAAACAAATTAATTTTTTCTAACAATTGTTTGAAACTAGCAAGCTTCACAATTATAGCTTCATACATTACTGAAAAGCTGGAAGATAAAGTTCTTTGCCCTAGAGGCATTAGAAAACTAGCGAGAAAATCTGAGAGATTGGCTGAAAAGTTGAACTTTCGTGCGAGGAATGCTAATGAAGCTCAAAAGTTCACTTAATTACCTATAGAAGATATGTGTTGTTCATAGGTAACTTTGAAAATTTGTTATTTATTTTTCGTATATAATGAAATATATTAATTAAAGTAAGAATATCATCTGGTAATAAGGCAAATCGCAGCGTTAAGTTCCGCCACTAAATACACAATGCCTCATGAATTCGGCAAAAATTGGGACGTGGCCACGAGTAATAATGAATAATATAGCTTGTTCGATATCTCCTTCCAGGACAAAGTATTCTAACATCGAATAGACCATTTAAAACCACTTTTTTAAATTTAATTATGATGTTTATATGATTATGTAATGTTGCGTATAAAATAATTTTAAATGAAAAATATAAATGACTAATAAATATTACACAAATTTGTACGAAAAGTCGTAAACCCTTTGTGAAAGTTAAAATTTATATTAGACTTGGTGCCGTCCACCATTAACATAACTTCTGTTTAGGCGTATGAATTTTAATTTGGGATATGAACTGAATAAATTAAATAAAATATATTACAAGTGCTTGTGATATACAGGATAATTTATAATTTATCAAAATGAGATGGTTTTAGACTGTCGTGGAGCAGTGGGACAGCATATGTATAATCTTATTCAAATTTTAATCGCTTAATCGTGTTACTCCGCCACTTATCATAGTTAGACAGTGTGTGGAGATGCTCCATCTTTAACTCTTTCTATTCGACTACAAAAAAACTGAAAACTGATAAAATGAATATCACCACTTATAAGCGTATTTTTTATTTTCTTTCATTTTAAATTTCTCAGATTTTCCATTCCAAAAATTACAATTTAAATAAATATAGACCCAAAACATTAACATTTGTTAATTACTTCCTCTCCCACTTCCTAACTTTCGAAAGACTAAATAAGTATTCAAATTCAAATGGCGTTTGCAACCTTGCTATCTTATTTCATAAGACTTTCTTTGTTTACAGACCTCAAATGAAATTAAAAGTTGATACCTTCATGGCGCAGTAGATAAGTTAGTAACTGTTTATGGTACGATTGTAGATTCGATTCCGATAAGAAATCAAATATAGCAGGGTAGGTATAAGGAAGATAGTTTTAAAGTGATCGGTTTGAAAATACTATTAGACCACTCCAGTCTCGAATGGCGGAATTCAACACCACGCTTTGTATACAAGAAGTTCATGTTAAAATGGTTTTGGCTTGTCCCGTTAGATTAGTCAAATTGCAGCGTTACGTTAGGCCTTATTACGTGTTGATAGCGTTTGGATGTAAACGATCGATCCTTTTTGACTTCACATGGTATCCTGCATGTCGCAGGGTAGACAGAGGGAAACTGAGAATCTAGTGTAAAGACGCTACGTTCCCCTTTAAGACAATCGTTCTCCATTTTCCGTCAAATTTTTGTAACATTGCGTGTTTAGAGGCCGTACTCAACACCAGGCTTTGCCTCATTACTACGTTTTATGTTTACATGTCTATTATTTCTAAAAAATGCAGAATATGTTGAACACAGTGTCCTAACAATTAATTCTTCTGCGTATCCGCCAGAATAAAAAGTACTGAAAATCTCTTTGCGTAAAAGTAAAAGAGAAGGTAAAAAAAAGTTAAAATCTTTCTCAAAAATCTAAGCACTCTTCCACTAACCAACCCTGGTCGTGAATTAAGGTAAGTATTCTCGTACGTTACGTTTAGTTCTGTATGGAAAATTTTATTTCATGTTAAATTTTCTTAATTTTTCCTTTGAACTTCGCTTTTGTCTAGCTCTTTTTCTTTTTACGTGGTGTTTTGTTGAGTATAATTCGCGTTTCGTGATACACCTTTTTGTTTTAGTCATTTGGTATGTGAAGTTGAACTTTTATTTACTCTATATGGATTGTTAGAAACTTTTGTAATAATAATAATTCTAATATATAAAATTACATATACAGCTTAAAATAAAATGTAATAGCTTCAAGCTCTATTTTACATACAGTAGAGTAGGCAGGGGGCCACTTTCTTTACTTTTTTATCGTGAGAAAACCCTTTTACAGGCACGCCGCCCAAATGTAGACCGTCTGAAATACCCACTAAAAAACCTTCTTTTCTGCCATAAACTGCCGTAGTTACGGGAGCAGAGTGAAACCTAGTATTAAGACACTCCGTTTCCCATTTAAGTGGAATTCAAATAAAATCTCTCAATATAACTAAAAATAAAATATTTCTAATTAAAACGTTTAAGTATTTATATTATATTATATTTCATACCGTAAGGACATACCATGTACATAACAAGTACTGTGATGTTTAAAAGTACAGTTTAACTTATACTTGAATATGAATGCTCAACAATAGTAAGCTTTATAGTTTAGGGGTTGGCTTATTTAACGTATAATAGTATAATTAATTATAATATTAATATACACATAAAGATAATCTTACAACGGCTTAATATTATTTTAGAAAATATATTTTTATAATGTATTTTGCAAAGAAGAATATAAATTTAAGTGGAACAGCTACAAGAACCTAGTAGCTCATTAATAAATGTATAAATGCCCATGTAATGGTTCTGGATTTGATTCCAATTGTTTATAAGTTCATATATACAAAAAAAATATTATTGGGAGAATATAAAGGTAAAATATTCTCAATATTAATATAAACTCATACTTTAAGTAACAACCTAAATTATTTATTTCAATAGCAGAGATAAATGTAATTTAATCAGTAATCAAACGTATTAATTGGGAGTACGATATTACTCAGCAATGATTATCTCGAACTTACAATAACAGCATATTGTAAGCAATTCTAAATTGAAAAAAAATTAATACTATATAACACACACAGAAGAATCAGGCGGAAGTGATAAGAACGTTTATATTTTCGCTCGTTTTTTTGGTGCTGTTATATTAAGTACAGGTTTGTATTTCGTAAAAGCAGAAAATTCATTGAGACGAAAAATAATATAAAATGTGTTATGTACAATTTTTTATTGCGCTTATAACAACGAAAAAAAAATATTTGTCTTGTCAATCTGTTTAAGACCGTTTAGTTGTAAGGATTATGTAATAACGATCAGCAGTAATTTCGATCATATTAAAATTATATTTATTTTTCTACTCTATTAAAAAAACACGTGGTGTTGAATCAAATTCACCTCACATAAAGACAGTGCAAGCTGAAAAATAAAACAAATCCATACAGATATACAAGAAAAATATTATTTTATGTAGGTCAATCTTCAAAAAAAATATTCAGCCACCCCTTGGACTATAAGTCAGTATGCATTTCACTAACAATGTTTCGCATTCAGACGACGTCCCACAAAAAATGTATTTATTTTACAGCGCCTTTAGAGCTGGTGGGAATTACGATTTTTTTTACTCTAATGTCTCATTCGTCGTGTTTTGGACTCTTTAAAATGTGTTGGTCGTTACAGCAATGCCTTTTCTGTTGCATATGAAAGTAAGTTTTTGTTTAAGTTCTTTAGTTTATTCTTCCTGTAGTAAAAAAAAATCACCGCTTCAGTAAGAAGCGGTGATTTTTTTTTCAGCTTCACGCTGTATCCCGCATGTAGCCTACAGGTAGGTGCAGTGGGCGTACTGTTAAGACACTCTTCTCCCGTCATTTTCCGTCTAATTTTCGAGGCATCGCTGTTGAGTGGCAGAACTCAACACCGCGCTTATCTTTACAATAGCGAATACTTTGAGCGAAGAAAAGAAAATTTTAAATATTTCATTTTCTAGAGTGAAAATTGAACTTAAAGTAGTTGACGACAGTAGTGTTTACAGCCACAAGCATGTGCCATTGCGCCATGACTGGCTACGAATTTTATAACTTCGTATAAATATGTCATTAAATAAGCGGCTGCTCCCAGAAATGTCAATTACTATTTAATTCATATTTCACTGGGAGAAAATTTGCATTATAATCAAATACCTAAACTAAGAGATAACCTAAGAGCGACTATAAGTTTAAAAAGTCACTTTACCATTAATATGACTTCTTCAAATACCACTGACCTTGGTATTGAATATATAAGATTGCTCTTTAGTTTTCTTTATTTTATATTTTTATAGTGTATTATGTTATCGTTTTAACTTGTAATAAATACACTGTTAGTTAAAAATATTTTGTTAAAGTTATTTCTGTCGCAATATTATTTATTATATATGTTTACTTTACCTATACAATAACTTCAAAATGCAGCCAGCATTTGGAAGTTATTGTTTATCTCTTGTACTAATTAAAACAAACGAAATCAAAATACAGATCAATAAAACCGACAGGAAAATTATATAAGGGTAAGCGAAGCAGAATTATTACAATAAGTTCACACAAACTATAGATATGTAGTATTGTATAAAATGTTTATAAATAGAAATATATATAAAGTTATTTCTGTCGCAATATTATTTATTATATATGTTTACTTTACTATACAATAACTTCAAAATGCAGCCAGCATTTGGAAGTTATTGTTTATCTCTTG
>DWAN01001439.1:0-17849 GCA_018230445.1 Heliconius hewitsoni | reverse complement strand
CACTAGGTTCCCTCTGCCTACGCTGCTGTGTGCGGGATACAGCGTGAAGCTAATTAAAAGATATGGATGAAATTCTAAATTCATCGTGGTTATATGAAACCGATACCGATAATCATATCTTGACTTCTCATATCAAAAAATTCCACCCACTTCGCAAGTATACATTGTTTCTAGATATATATTAATTTCATCAAATCATGTATTTATCTTTGAAATGTAATCATTATAAAGTTATTTTTAATAATTGATACTATGTTCGTTTGATAAAATAAAAAAAATATTGTCGTCATCTAATATTTTTAAAGAACCAAATACTATTTGATTGATTAGTTCTTGACATGCTCTACTTCAAGATTACTGACTATTGTTATCGACAATTATTTTCTAAAAATACCATTTCGCGTGGCAATGACGATAAAAATATTTTTTTTTCTGTTAAGTACAAGGTCACTCCTCTTCATAGCAACTAGACAGTTAGAAACGATTAGCTGAGCTTCTTATAAAGACCAAAAAGTGGAAACATAATATAGAAAAAGAATTAGAAACACAGAATATATACATTGTACATACTCACTACTTTATCTTTCTTTTTTAGCGTTACTCTGTATCCGGAACACAGCAGGGTAGGCAGAAGAAACCTAGTATTTGGACACTCCGTCCCCCATTTTCCGCCGAATTCTGAAGGCATTGTGTGCTAAGTTGCGTAACTCAACACCGCGCTTTGCCTCAACACCGGAGCGGATAAATGTAAATATTAAATAGGTATTTCACTTCCTCGAGTGGGAATCGAATTCACAACCTGGCGCGTTTACAGTGATCCTTTTGCCCCTGTGCAACGACTGGCCCCTACTTTATCGTTTTAAATATAATAATACATACTAAGCAAGTTAGATAGAATTTAATTATTTACGCTGTTATCTTTTTTTAATATTTAAGTCATAATATAATACGTGAAAGTGGGGAACGGAGTGTCTTAAAACTAGGTTCCCTCTGCCTACTTTGCTGTGTGCGGGTTACCGCGTGAACCTGTTTTTTTTATTTATTTATATAATAGCAAAACTTAATATCGTAGTAAAGACAGCTATCAATTTTAATTACATATACGTATATATTAGACTGGCTATTATATTCTTATTGTCAGTGAGAAATTACAAAAACTAATGACTTATGTGAAGTTCGTATTACTCATAAGCCAATTTAGAGGACATTCAAGATTTTATTATTTTTGGATAATTATGGGAACTCTTTTGATTACATTTACAATACGTTAAATATTCTTTTATAAAAGAATGGTTCTTGTGATTTTTAAACTAATAAGTAAAAAGATAATTTTATATTTGTGCATCCATACTAAGCTGCTGTAGGTATATAAATAATATAAAATTAAATTATATTAAATCAGCTTCACACTGTAATCCCGCACACAGCAGAGTAGACACTCCGTTCCCAACTCACACACACAATTTTCCGAGACATTGCGTATTGAGTGGCGGAACTCAACGCCGGGCTTTTGCCAGGGCGAAATCAATAAATAATAATTCAATCGAGTTGGGATCGAACCCACAGCCGTTGCGTTATACTCACACCCCCGCGCCTCATAATAAAATGCTAAACTGCTTTAGTTATATAAATGATAAATATATATACATATATATGACATACACTATATTGTATATCAATATTTAGGTACATATTATACATACATTCTTTGCGTAGGAAATGCAAGCTAACATGTACCGTGTTTGCGCAGGTGCGCAGTGTATTCTTTATTCTTCAAATTATCGCCTCGGGCAGACTCAGGCGTGCATAGGAATGCTGACGATCAGCAGTTCTGAAAAGTTTTAAAGAAAACAATCACAATACAAAGAGTGTCTACCTGCTGTCACTTAGCGCGTGTAAAAGACTTTTTTTTTGTTTCTTTAATTTCTTGTTACTGCACTTCACTTAATGCACCTGTGCCTGTTTAATATACATAGATTGATATAGTCATAATTTGGCAATGTGTGAACGTTTTTGCTTTAGTTTATATATTTATAACATAACAACTGACTACAACAAAAGGCGTTTGTTATTTCACGTCACGTACTCATTCTCGAATACTAAGTTATGTTATGCACACGAATTAAATCTATTTATAAAGTTGACGGCGCCCGTTCCACATTCTTATCTCATCACCAAACGCGGCTCACGCAAGGATCTCACGCAGATGTAGTTTTATACAAAGAAAAACAATTTAATATAGATTAATATAGTTTGCACTGTAGCTGTGGTGTAAATCTGCATATGCTTTTATATGAAAAGCAAATAGATTGGTCGTGATGATCATATAAAAATTAATTATAGAACTATACGATATATCCTCTGTTGACATTTATATCTATGTTTTTAATAAGTGTTCTATATTTCCAGCTCGTCCAATGATCTCGGCGAGCCTCCCCGGCGAGGCGCTGGTCCAGCTGAGGCAGCTGCAGCTGAGCCACCTCTACCCCCCTCCTAGCATGACGCCAGAGTTCCTCGCGCCCCCGCCGCGGCCCTACCCACGGTACGCGCCGCGCCGCCCGCGCGACCCCATGCAGGCGCCGCCCGCGCCCGCGCCCTTCGCGCCCGTGCCCACCGCCTACGCGCCCTTCCTGCAGCACCCATCGTCCTACGCGCCCTACCTGTACCGGCCACGCGCGCCGCAGCCGCCCGCCTACCACCCGCTGCGCGCGCGGCCCTCCTCCGGCTTCGTGCCGCCCGCGCCCGCGCCGCACGAGCCGCACGAGCCGTCCGCGTCCGCGCCGCAGCCGCAGGCGCCGCCTAGGGAGGTAATGTCACATACTCATCCAATTAAAGATGGACTAAACATTATAAATTGATATTTCATTATTGACAATTTAAGTACAGTGTTAGAAAATAAACTACCTATATATTATATTTTATATTCTTGTACAATGTATTTTCAAATAGAACTTAATAATTTCAGGAACCTCCGACGTCCCCCGAGCGCGGCGCGCCCGCACCCCACTTCTGCCGCGGCGCACTCATACGTCTTGAAGACGGTACACTCCGACGTGTGGAGGAAATGCGGACAGAAGACTTTGTGATGAGCGCCGAGCGCACCGGCGAGCTCGCGCTCACGCAGTGCACGCTGCTGCGCCTCGACGAGCGAGGGGACCGCCTCTCGCTCACACTTACTTATGATAGAAACCGCTCACAGGTGAACAACACATTAATTATGAAACATATCGTACTGTCCAATTGTACCCAATAAAATAATAATAATGACTATACTCTCCCTTCAGTCTTTTCTTGAATTGTCATATGGGCGGCGCTGAACACTCTACTGACATGCTTAAAACTATTAACAAAATAATTGAATAGAATAATTAAAAATTTATACATAATGAAAAATTCAAGGACAATTCAATTACATATACTATTCATGACTTGAAATAAATACAAAAAATTTATTTAGATGGAATGTTGTGCTTAAATATAATTTTTGTAAAATAATATTTCCAGGTGGAGCTGGAATCAACAGTAGACCATCCGTTTTTTGTGTACGGCCGAGGTTGGGCGTCGTGTAAGCCAGAGCGTACCCTGTTGCGGTACGGACTACGAGTACAAAGACTGCAAGTGGGGGACCTCTGCGTGTCACTAGTGGCGCGCAAGCACTCCGCGCCCGCCGCCGCGCTGGGGACCGCCCTCGCGACGGCGCCGCCTCAGACGCATCCCGAGAACCTTAGCGTAAAAGAAGACGCTCGTAAGAGGCGGTGGTCAGCCTCGGATGTTTTAGAGGACGGCCCCCCTGTCAAAAAACGTTGAAGGAACCAGCCGTTCGCCGTCGCTACGAAAATATTAAATGTTCAGTTTGTTAACCAACACATAGTAGGGTCTTGACGAGTTTAACGTTCACATAAATCCGATTGTGTGAATTTTCACCAAAGTAACTTTATCCCCCAGTGAAAACTAAGTCATATATTTGAAATGTTATCGGTAATGTGAAATTTCTACAGCGATCGGCAATACACAATCGTACGCTTAATATTCTATTTGGAAACTAGGTGCTTTTTTCTGTCGGGTGCTTCTATATGCGTTTGTGTACAATATTGTAAATATGTTACTTAGGTCAGACAAACTTACACTACGATTTATGTAAGTCTCAAAACTTGTTACGGATTTCTCCTAACGTAACTGTAAATATCCTGAACAATAATTCCCTCAATTGTTATACTTTTTCATCTTTTTATGTACGTGTTTATTAATCATATCTCTACAACGAAGATATAAATTATTTCAGATTATTGCCAGTTACTATTTAGGCACTTCGATTAATCGATAAGATTAACTACAAAACTGTATATTTAAAAAAGCTCTCGATTCTGCTCAATAGGTGCTAATAATTCTGCTACAAGACACCTACTTCCTACATGTTAGTGTAGTGTGGTGATCTATTTAGTTTCTCATTATGATAATGTTTATAAAATAACTTTTAGAACCAAAGTCAAAAAAACATATTTTAAAAAAGTAAAAAAAAAAGATAAACTGCATTAAGTTTCCAGCCATTTTTAAGTTCAAACCAATAACATGAGCACAAAAGCACGTTGACTGCCACATATTTTTATGTAGGTTAGAAATTGTGATAACTGATAACTAATGAGATTGTTACATCAACGACTGTGTAGAGAACGAGGCACAGTGAGTGATCGGTGATTTAAAGAGCAATGTGCTTATTGACTGATTCTAATTTCTTCGGTTTTCATAATTATAGATCCACAAGAATTTTATGATTTTTTGAAAGTATATATATAGGCACAGGTACAGTTGAGCGCGACGCTGAAGATTATAGATAGTTTTCAAGTCCGAGATCGATCTTAAGTTGCCGTTTTCATAGATATTTATGAAAGAAAACGGCATCTCAAGATCGTTCTCAACCTGCCTATCTTTACAATATTCATAAACATCTTGTCGGGCTGTTCATAATTTCAAGCAGTCATGAGTTGCGTTGTTCCCATGGTTGTGACTGCAGACATATCCATATGAATCGTTACCCGTTTCCTCTCGCTAGAGATAAAGCGAACCTTCGTTTTTCTATATAAAATTAAATTTTAACTTCTAACTTAAATTAGTTTTTAGAATTTTCGGCGACTGTACATTCTCTGCTGGACTAAATCTTCTGACAAATAATTTCTTATTAAAATGAAGTTATCGATAACAATCATATAATGTATAAAGAAATAATACGTCTAATGGTCATGGTTTTTAGATGCCATCTCTGTTGATTTTAACGTCCATGTGTGATACACAGAACTTTTCTATGAGAAGATGTATACATAATAAACACACTGTCTGTGATATTTTGTAGTTATTGGTCAGAATAGGTATGAAGTATTGCTTGATTAAAAACATATATGTTTTAGAATAATAAGTGCGTTATTGGTAAGAAATGTATAGTTATTATATACCCACTCGTAAATCCTACGCAGATAAAATGAAACTTAAATAAAGCAAGTATGTAGAATCTGTGATTAATATACATATACAGTTACTTAACGTAACGACAGAAGCATGGCCATATCATTAACAAATTGTTTTTATATATAGTGAACTTAGTAAAGTTTTATTTGTAGTTTCACAGATAATATAAACGTATATTGCGCGACATTAAAAAGAATTCACTACTACCTAAACTTTAAAAAATATTGCAGAATTAATAGAAAAATCTGTCTGGTACTATAAATATTATTTTGCACATGTCATTCACCAGTAGTTTGCTTAACCGACAGTGACGTCGCAGTTCGTCGGTCACTTGCGGCCGGCTATACTTCCTCTTGAATTATCGTTAACGCCAGTATATAATAATGAAGCAATGAACGTTAGATATTGGCAAAATTTTATTGTACCAGCAACTGTTACGTGCTTGATACTTGGTATATGGTAAATATATCAACCGATCGTGCTAGAGTATAAAGTACATCGTCGGCGACGAACGGTGTTGTAAAAAAAATGTAATAATTTGTTGTGTAATGTAATTCTAGGTTATATCGTCTTTATAATTATTTGTAATTGTAATGAAAGATCTCATTTTAATAATCGGTATTTTCTAACAAGGCGCTTTCATTAGATCATGACTAAGCCTACCTCACAAACTTTAAGACTCGGTGGAGGCGGCGACGTCACGCTCGCCAATCGCTATCAAGTCTAAACAAGATCTCAATTTGATGAAAATAAACTTTTAAAAAGACTGGGACGCTTTACTGAATGTTGTGGGATAATAGTTTCTTCGAAGATATTACTTAAATTATGAAGATAGGCATTTACTTTGTAAAAGGGCGCGCGACGCCTTGGTTTCGACAGGATGGACAATCGTTTAGTACAAACATTTGTTACAAAAAGTATTATTTCTCAAAATCCAAATTCAAAAGTATTAATTTTCTAACGGGACGGGTGCTAAGAGATGAAAGTTGTCGGAGCACAATCGCGAATGGTACAAAACTTTGTTTGTGAAGTTATTATATTTGCGAATTATTTAGTAATTGGCACAATCGATGTTCTTCCGCGCCTTTAATATGCTAAATGCGTCAATTATTATTTTTAGAGCTAAATTTGTGTGATTATCTGCGGTTAAAATTGCGTGGGTACCCATTATTTAAGTCATTCCTTTGCACTTATTTATGGATGGAAGTGATTTTGTTACTTTCTATTAAATGCATATTCATAAAATTGGATCCAAATTATATCAAACATACCGTATTAATAAACAGTAACATATATACATTTTATTACAGTTTCTAATTACTCTTTACTTTTTATAATTGCTTAACAATAGAATAATATGATATAACACATAATGCTTAGCGTCTATTGGCCCCACAAGCATTCCTGTGTTGATTTCTCAACCGAAATTTCGTTATTTTAAAACATTTACTTAATAAATCTGAATATTTATTAAGTAAATCCGCTATTAAAATGCATTATGTTATATTTACAGTAGTTAATCCTGGTCCGTATTATGCTGTCATTTTTTGTATCTCAAAATTATTTAAGTGTTTTTAAGGGTGCGTGATGTGTCTGTGTACGATAATTAAGATTTTAAATTAATTTCATCATTAAATGTTAAATATTTAATATAAACGTTTTAAAGTTGCCAATAATGAACACGGCCAGTAATGGTTACATAATTTTAAACTAGCAACACTGACACAAATGATTGTGCCATCCTTTACAGTGTTATCGATATTAGATTATCGCTATTTTTGGTAAGATTCCGACCAAAGAGGTAAAGCCTCAATATATAATATTTGATATTATTCCATCTTACCATAAATAATTTTGTGATAACATATTGAAAACAGATTATATATATAAAATAAAATTTAAAATGTTTAATCGAGATAATGACCAATTCTTACGAACTGTTTTCAATATGTAATGTGTCATTTAAATAATAGATAAATAAATATAAATTGTTATATAATTATATGACAGATATGGCAAATATTATATATATGATGTATATTTTATTGTATAGCGAAATGAATACTATTGAAAATTAATGTAAATGAAAAATGTTATATGTTAAAACTAAGTTAACTGTTTGTAAAAAGAAAGAGAGAATATGTATAATTGAATATTTGCTACAAGTTAGTTTTATTTTACCTTTCATTATGCCCTACTGAGTAGTGAAGTTAATAATTATAATAACATGTTGTATCTCAGATATAGCAGGCAAAGAGAGATATTTATAATTTTCAAGACATTACATCTAGAGTGGCAAAACTCTAATGTCTTTGTTTTCTTATCAAGTAAGCAAGGAAATGGAATAATATCATTTCCCTAGGTGAAATTGAACCCACAACCGTCCCGATTACAATCAGACACCACAATGGCCTCGATTTTACGATAAATACGATTTATATTCATTTCTGCAACATTAACCTTGTAAACTAATTTCTAATTATTATATTAAATAATTAAATTAACTTAAAGACAATTATAACAGTAACTAGAATTGAGTTAAAAGAATATTAATTAATAGTAGTATTTATTAATATAACTCACAACATAAAATACTAAGCGTAATAATAATTTTCAATCAAATGAAACTAAATATCAGATTTGAGATCCAAAACAACTTTTTCTCCTGGTTTGAAGGCAGGCATACCGAGATATGGGCATGTGGCGCATCGAAAAGCATCACCTAAGTAGCACTGAAAAAGATATAAAAATAATGTATTTTAATACATAATAATAAAAATAATACATATATTAGTAATATATGTATTATTTTTATTATTATGTTTTATTTTAATAAGAAAAACAACTATCCAGAGAATTGAAAAACAATAACTTTAATAATTCAGTTCATAAAATCATGTTAAGTGTCAAAGAAGTTTTAGAGCCTATCCAATGAAAAAAGAGTTATTAAAATTCAACTAATCTGTACCCTTGTCATGGCATGGAAATAAGAAGGATGCCATGATTTATTAAATTCAGCTTTGGGCATATAACAGCGTAATTTTCGAATGTTTTGAATTTGCCTTATATTGCCCCAAACGCTGTGAGACTCGGCTGAAAATGGAGAACAGTGTCTTAACATTAGGTAAAGTTAAGACACTTCTTAATCTTTCAAAAAAAATCTTATCTTAAAAAAAAAAGGCTTTTAAAAGAAAAAAAAATTCTCAACATGTTGTTGGTCAAAATTCTGGGCTGAGTATGGGATAGCCCCTCCCCCATGGTCTCCTTCACTTAATAACGGATACAACATGAGACTAAATTAAAATGTACATACACTTCCACAAGATGATTTAGGAGTCTCTTTTGTTTCACCTCGTAGCTCCTCAGCTAAACCACATGAACAATCAGCACAAGCTTTTCTCTTTCCTGTTGTCGCACAAACTGAAATTATACATCCCAATTATATATCATTGTATATTTTCATTTACTTTCAAGTGATAGTTTTTAATGCGACTTTAAAAAAATAATAAAAAAAATTAAATTAATTACCTATATTACTAATTATTAGTATAAAAGCAACATTCATTTAACAAATGTAATACAAAAGGTGTATGAGAAAGTTACATTAGTACTGTAAACCTGACCTTATTATGTACTTGGAACACAATACCTCAACTAGCTACTGAGCTCACCTCGGAACACAAAACCTCAACAAATATTATCAAGATAAAAATATGTCAATGATAATAACATGTTTTATTGAAAGTAATATATAGAATAAAGATAAATACCATTTATATGTATATATTTGAAAAATTTATACAATTATTCTATTAAATAAGAGATATTTGATCAAGACTTTCTAATTTTTTTTTCCAGACCTTTTGAAACATTTATTTAAAAGGTAATGTAAGATTAACAAATAAAAAAACCTGTATAACTCTAGATAATATTACCTCTCAGTGATTGCTGATCAGGTCTTTTAAGGTCATCTTCATCAAGAAGCATATCAGAATCAATTATTTCATCATCAATTTTCCCGGACCAGGCTTCTTCAACTGTGTCATCCAACTTCCACACACTCTGCTTGTTGTTTAGTCTAAGTGAGGTTTTGGAGCCAACCTGCAATTATCATATTGTAAAATAATATAGTATTTGTATAAAATTTAGATTATATTAAATATAATATTTAAATGAAAAATATAAAAAAAAATCTTTGTTACCTCAAAATTTGGTTTCTCTGCTAAATATTGATTGTTTAATTTAATAATGTTTATAAAACCATTTAATTTAAGAGAAGAATTTAGGTCATTTAAATCATTCATTAGAAGCTTTCCACTTGGTTTTAAGAGTTTAATTATTAAAGCTAATAATTTATCATCATGAACAACATTATTTGAAGGTAGCCAATTACTCAGTATTATATCGAAAGACGATAAAGATCTGGAATCTGTAACAAGTTAAAACATTAAACCAAATGCTAAAAACATGTGTTAATTTATAAGAAATGTATACATTTATATCACCTTCCGTGATCATGTCAGAGTTTTCCAGAACTACTGAAGTGTTTGCTATACTTTGGATTTGATTCACCAAATTGCTTAATTCTTTTGGTTCGTTGTTGTTCCATATTATAAGCACGTTAGCTCCGCTTTTGATATAATCCATATTAAATATTATTATTGAACGCTCAAGGTTAAAATTCCACTTAATTGCTTAATTCTTCAAATTTTACTAATACACACGAATTGTGATGTCTTAAATTTGTGATGTTTTTTTAAGTTCGCACTCCGCTATATATTTGATTACTTGACGACTGACGTTTTCACATTTCAGTTTCACCTAAAAATCGATGCATCGGATTCGTTCGATTTTTACCTCTCCAAACATCGATTGCTTAATAAATATGATTACTTTTTTGCATTTCATATCATTCATTATTTGCAAACACGTAATATAAATAGTTAGTTACGATATAACATATATTTTTAGAGTCCCGTAACCATGGGATAAGGCGGAGTTTTAGTAAATAGGGTTTCTATTTAAAACCATCAGGCTTATATGATCCGTGATAATCACTCCGTGTGCGAGTCTGACTCACATTTGCCCGGATTTTTTAAAAAATAATTGAAGCAAGATTTATTTGAATTACATTGTAAAAACCTGGTGTAAATGTATTCATTGTGTGTGGTACAATATGGCAAAAAGCATAGCCAAAAAAAAGTAGTAATTATTAGAGGCAGAAAAGTTGATATTGCATAATTATAAGGTAGTATACAAGAAAATGTTTTTTCATTATCACGCCAAAATGCATGTTCTCGATATTTATAAGTATGTCAAAATATATCTTCTCTTAATTGCTAATGGATCTTAACACTACTTTAGCCACCCCATTTATCAAAACTCGTAGTAATTTTATTTCAGTCAAACATTGTAATATATAAATAGGTACTTTGCGTTACATCTAAAATGTGTAATCAGATTTGAGACAAATGACCGCAAATTTTAATAAATAAGCTTATATAATACTAGTTTCTTATTTTACAGCTTTTTAGGTGTGTCAGTTGCATGTGTAACCTCGTAAGATCCATCTTTCTATGTATTGACATGTCAAGCGGAGATATTATGCAAATCTATCTTCCCTACTGTCATTGTCAGTGTCACCAAAATTCAATCAATAAGTCGCTTACAAATTTTCAATTTGTCTTTGTGTATTTGTTAATTTGTTATGATAACTTAAATGGGAAAGTTGATTTATAAATTGCGATTCAGTCAAATCGTAAATAAAAAACTAAAATGAATTAATTTGTTCAAAAAAGTAAGAATACAAGATTTAATCAATATTTTGCCCAACTTTGAGAAAAAATTATAAACATAATTAAATACTACATAAAAACATATTTAAAAATATATAATACTTAAAAATGTTAGTAGAGGCATTTATGGCTGGTATTTGGTCAGCATTAGGAAGTACTCTAGGCAAACTATCCGGTTCTATATATGTCGTAAGTTAAACAAAATGTATTTTTTATCATTCTGTATTTTGTGATCTTATTATATTGTAACATAACTCTCTTATCAGGGCGACAGCTACTTTTTGTGGAGTTTTTACTTAATACTCATGCTTATGGTAAATACATGGGGCTGCAGATGCTATTTGCGTTCTCTTGACGCATCTCCAAATTCTGTATCTCCAACTGTTATATCATCTTCATCTAGTTTTATATTATCGGTATGTAGACTTTAATTCACTAATGCTATTTGCAAAGTTTTTTAAATATTTTTTTAACTGCTCACCATATCTCATATAGTAGGGTATGGTGAAGGAACCTAATGTTATGTCACTCTGTTCCCCACTTTCCACCCAATGTTTTAGCCATTGCATAATGAGTGGTGGAAGTCAACCCTGCCTTTTTTGTTAGTAGAGTCAATAATCAAAATAACTCATTCCCATAAGTGGGAACCAAACTCATACATTCAATATATTTGCAGTCAGATGGTGTGCTGCTGTACCGCAATAACTTCAAATCACAGTATGTATGTTTCTTTATGTAATATACTTATTTTGATTACAGGGATTACTGGGAGTACTTATATTTGAAGAAGAGTCTTCCATCCAATGGTGGATTGGCACAGCACTGATAATTCAGGGACTAGCTTTACTATCGGGACGTAAATAATTCTCTAAATCCTTTTTGTTTATTTAATATAAAGATATAATCTTATATATACAAGATGGAGGCTGTCTTTATTAATCAAACTTTTTAAAATTACTATGTGTATAAGTCTGTTTTGCTTTCTAAAGTAGGCTTAGATCTAGTTCTAGACTTAATTATCTCTAGGTATTTAATTCCTATGAGAGCTGAGATATTTTAGTTGCCTTTTTCTACATAACTAAATTAATGTAATTTTAGTAAGTAATACAATTATACTGTTTTTATTATTAAATTAAGGTTGTTTTATAACACTTTTACATTCTTATTTTATTATAATTATACCACATTTTTATGAACAGATAATTAAAATATAAAGCTTTTTATTTTAAATTTATTTTAGATTTAAGTATTTAATATACTTTGCTGTATTTATTGTGAATAAGACATGTATCTAATTTTTGGATATACATTTATAAAATTGTATTCTTGAACGAAATTTACTTTTTCATTTTAATAAACAATATCAGTATAGAGACGTGAGTTTTATTTTAATTATAATTTAATTCTTTTTTATGAAAGCAAGCTTCTCTTCTTTTTTGTGAAGATGTTGGTATATTGGTAGTCAGACTGTATATATTTTCTTATACAGTCCATTAGGTATCTTTATAAGAAAATCTTATATTTAAGTGTGTAATACTAATAGAACTTAGAGTCCCATAAGAAACAAATAATAAAACTTTACAGGTCATTATTTTAAAATATACTAGTGCTTTGAGTTAATCATGAATTGACTAGGAGTAAGTTTAGAATTAATTTGTACCCTGTAAAATTTAAAGTGACAGATATAACAGCACAATCTATATTTTACTAAAAGATCCCGGTCTACAACTATCTTCAGGAAATTAATAAAACTTTATTCAAAAACGGCACTAGTAAAATCATTCGAAATTCGGTTGGGTAAAGGGATGAGTTCAGACAGTGCAGGAAAACGTCGAAGCGCATTCGGCCCCATAAGCCCTAAATTTCTGTCACAATTCACAGGCTCTTTATTGAGCTCTCTCCAATGCGATGACCCCGGTTCTCTAGACTGTGAAGACGGATCCATAGATTCACGCACAATTAATGTAAGGAATTATAAATAGTAAAAGTTTTAGCACTACCAGCGTCCAAGGGGAAGATTTTCGCTGGGTGGCATCTATACATATGCCTAATAAAGTTGTAAAAGATTATTATGAGTATTGTGAGTATTATGAGATTATTATGAGTATAGATACAGAATGGACCACCATTCTGTATCTATACTCATAATAAAATTGTATCGGATCGGTGTATGTAATGTATTCGGAAGATTTACATTGTTTTTGTAATCACCATTTAGATGAAAACACGGTCGTAACTACTCTATATTATATATTTACTTAATTAAAACAAACGAGATTTTGCCAAAAACATTCAAACAATATAATTAATAATTATCGTTGTGAAATAATACGCCATTTGTTAAAAATGACACTAACCTGTCAGAGACAACGTCGCACACACGAATGTTATTGGGTTCTACTACATTAATAAAGGTTTTCTTTTAATTATTTAATCAGTTTATAAATAAATAACTTATGTCAATTTAAAGCACTTTGTTCAACTTATTTTCGACTAAGCTAATTGCTACACCGAGATTTCAAGATTTAGTATCGGGATCGAAATTTACGCGAGAAAAACTGAGCTTGCCGTACACGCGTACTTACCTTCTACCTAAATACCATCTAGTTAAATATTGTTCTTTAAATACAACAAGTTTTGAGAGCAAAATCAAATAAATTCCTAAAAGACTTAAAGTACTTAATGAGGCCGTCGTGGCGCAGTGGCTTTGAACTCGACAGTTCTGGGCTCAGTTTCCAGTCGGGGAAATGAATCATAATTTATTAATATTTTGAGGCCAATTATTGCGCAGGCGCATAAATTGCGACTGGTTGTGGGTTCGATCCTCACTAGAGGAAATGAAATATTTATTTAAATTTATATTACTATTTTCTTCGCTCTGGTGTCGAGGTTCGCAACTCAACACGCAATGCTTCTAGAATTTGTCTGAAAGTGGGGAACGGAGTGTCTTAACACTAGGTTCCCTCTGCCAACCCTGCTGTGTGTGGGATACCGAATTGATTTGATTTAATATTTTCACATCTTCGCTTTAGTAACAAGGCAAAATGTGGCGTTGAGTTCCTCCACTCAAATAGCTATGCCCCCGCGCGGAAAGTGGGAAAAACAGTGTCTTAACACTAGATTCCCTCTGCATCCTCTGGTATATGCGGGATATTAGAGATAACGTAAAACTGAAAAAAAGTTATGTCAACTTAAAGTATGTTGGTCGACAAAATTGCAACTTTTTAAAACAGTAATTTTTTTTAGTTTAACTGTTATTTTTTTTTTATTTAACTGTTATATTGAATTAGCTAAATCTTTAGTTTTCAATATTTTATTATTCGATATAGCTTTTAAGTTATTATTTGTATGAAGATAGAAAAAAGTCGAAATTATATGATTGTTAAATAGACCGAGAATTCAGGATTTAGGATTCCCAACGTAAGTTGATACTCTCTCAAGCGACCACGTATTGCTTGAAATTTCTTAATGATCGGTAAAGATTTGTGGAGCGTACTCATCTTAGAAACTAACAAAAAAAATCCTGGAAAAATAAAAACTAACATCATTTACACCAATTTTTTTTTTGCCTTAATCCCCGACCCACCCCCCGGAAAATACCTATAGATAGGCCCACGTTTACGTTGCATTATTAAATAATTTAGAACTACTAAGTACTTATAACTAAGATAGTAGATAAATAAAGTGGCATGGCATAACAAAAGGCAAGTAGGTGTAAACAAAGTTTTATAAAGGCAATTAGTAAATTAATGAATAGAGAAATTAACGTTATAAAAATATTATATAGAATTATGCAAGCGCGTCATCAAACCGTCGATAGTTCATTTAACCATAAAAACCTTAATTATTATTTGTAAATTTCACAAATTTGTGACTGTAAACGGTACTGGTAGTGGGTTTGATCCCCACTTGAGAAAATGAAACATTTATTTAAATTAACATTTTCATTTCTTCGCTCTGGGGTCGAGGCAAGCCATTCAACAGAATGCCTCCAGAATTCGGTGGAAAATGGAGAACGAAGTGTCTTAACACTAGGATTCTCTGTCTACCCTGCTGTGTGCGGGATACAGCGTGGAGCTGAGTTTTTAAATTTAAGAGTAAGAATTGCATATTTAAATGAATTCCATATGAAAAAATATAACAGATCACTGCAGTGGGACGATTTCAATTAAGTAAATTAAAGTCCATAAATAAATGAATCAATGTGAACTAGTCAGCTGAAACAACACGGCACTTTTAGAGGCATTTAAAGAGTAAATAAAACCTCCATTACTCCGACGGACGTTGAAGCGAAACGTAACAAAAATGCATGTTAGTTTAGTTTTCATATTAACTAATGGTATTGGTGTGGTATTTTTAGAGAAATGCTTGCTGATTTACCTTTGTGTAATATTTTTCAGGTACATTGCTAGGAAGGCGGACGGGTGGGTGGTGTTGGAAAGGGAAACACAAGTGTTATAGGTAAAAAAAATATTACAAGATTTACGAAGTGGTCTTCGCCGTGTTACAATGTGTTGGTACTCATTTGACTTGTATTTTTATTACTTATAAAAAAATTACCATATATGTAAATGTTACGTTACGTTGGCTGCAATTGGAAGGTTAAGAAAATACGATTTTTATTCAAAATACAAATTAAATCTAAAACTAAACTATATCTAAGACTACTGCCTTCAATGTTAGAAAAACAGTAATCTGCTTAAACCTAAATTAATCTAACTTAACCTACGACTTAATTACTCCACGATGGAATAATAAGTGTGGGAACAGAAGAAATTTCTTTCCCACCGGCGCTGTTCATCCGATCTCGCCTTTGTCAGCATTTTGTAGCGCTCGGACGGACATATTATAATATTAAATATGTTTTCCGGCTGTGACACCGAGCGCTATATAAAGTGTTAGACATTGCGTGCATCTCTCATTTTTGTTGGGTAAAGAGAACAAAGTTATAAATAACTCTGTTCTGTTTTCTAGCTTCTTAGACAAGCTTCTAGCTTTTTTCCGCATAGCAGGGTATGCAGAGTCTTAAGACACTCCGTTGCGCACTTTCCGCCCAATTTTCGAAATATTTAGTATCAAGTGGCGGACCACGGAATCTAACAACGCGTCTTGTCTATCACAGTCAGAAAATGACAATAATTTAAATATAAATCATTTTTCCGAGTAGGGATGAGCCCGCAACTACCGCGTTTACACCTAACAGACCGACCTTATCACACTGCGATGCACTAGGGGATTTGCCTAAAAGTAAACCGGAGAAAAACTTACATAGGTAATAAATATAATTGTTTCTAGGTACATTGTACAATTTAAAACAATTGGATTTGATCAGATTTAACTAGTGCCCCCGCAAGTTAAACAATTTTTTACTTATCTGAAGAGCTCCTCAACGACTGTTACAAATAGCAGGTATTACGTACTGATTTTAAGGATTTCATACAGTTTATGTACTACATACAGAGATTGAGGCTAGAGTCGTAGCGTGTGGTTTCCGCATGAACTTTTTAATATTTTCATCTCTTCGCTCTGATCTGGAGGCAAAAGCGCCGCGTTGAGTTTTGCCATTCAAAACGCAAAGCCTTTTGGCGGAAAGTGACTAGCGGATTATTATAATACTAGGATCCTTTTGCCTACCCTGTTAACTGTAATTAGTAACATTTTAGAGCTACAATCGATTGAATGAGGGAAGTAGGTACTAAGCGTAATAAAACCGAAAAAATAAACCAATATTTCTTTTGTAACTAATATTAATTGTGATTTTAAAAATCGCCGATGTAATCGCAAAAGCAATAGGAACTTACTAATTACATAATAAATTATACAGTATTTTTTTAATTTTGAAACGAATGATCTATTTAAATGTTAAACAAATGAATACTTTCGTAAATCGTCTAAAACTAGGTAAATAGAAATAATCAGATTCATTACCGTACAGCTAAAATTATTGCTTGGCGAATTGAGTTTATCTTTGTCAGGCCGATTACTAGGGACGGCTGTGTGTTTATGTGTTAGCCGCAAAAATAAAATTACCTACATAAAAAATTGTATAGGATTATATCCACTCTTAAATCCAGTCGTGACACAGGGGTACAAAGTGTGATTGTAAAACCGACTGGTTGTGGGTTATCGAACCATTTCTATGGGGATCGCCCCACTCGAGGAGATGAAATATTTACTTTAATTTATATTTCAATTTTTTTCGATTGGTCTCGTGGCCAAGCGCGGCGTTGAGTTCTGCCACTCAACACGCAATGCCTCTAGAAGTCGGCAGTAAGTGCGGAACAGAGTGAAGTGAAGATTATATTCTTAATTTAATTTCAATTTACCTTAATTGTCATTATAAGTGAAGCAATAATGATTTTTTTTAATGTCAGATAGGCAAAAGTTTGGCTGCATCGAGCCTGATGTTAAGTCACGTTGATGCAGTCTAAAATTACACACGCTTGCCAAGCACCATTACCGGAAGGTAGCATTTATTTAAATACTATTATATCAAATTAAATCAGCTTCACGCTGTATCTCGCACACTGCAGGATAGACAGAGGGAGCCTAGTGTTAAGACACTCCGTTCCCCACTTTCTGCCGAATTCTGGA